>CAUYQG010188070.1:0-24957 GCA_963574415.1 Tarsius wallacei
ACGCCCGGCTAATTTTTTGATTTATTGTAGAGATGAGGTCTCGCTTGCCCAGGCGGGTCTCGAACCCGCGGGCTCAGGCAATCCACTCACCTCAGCCTCCCAAAGGTGCGGGATTACAGGCTGAGCCACCGAGCCTGGCTGGTTTGTATTTTTCAAATGTTTAATAATGATTTGCATTTTCTTCTATGTGAGTTATCTCTTCATTTCTTTAAATTTTCTATAGATTTGTTTGTCTTTTTCTTATTCATCTGCAGTTTTTAGACTGTAGGAAAAAAATAGTCATTTAATTTTTGTTTTGGGGAGTGTATTTTTTTCATAGAGAAATATTTTAATATCAGATAGTGAGGCATTATGCTTTCATCACTTATGTACATTTTGTGTATATAGAAAGGACTTCCCTGCTCTGAAATTAAAACAACTATACATATTGAATATTTCTTCAAGTTCTCTTATTTTCATTTTCATGCATATTATTATTTTATAATCTTCATGGATATACAGGGTATAAAATTAAATTGCTCTTTAATGCCTTCCATAACATATTGAGGTGAGTATAGTTTTACACTAAGACTGAGATAGTGCAACCTTCTGCTGCCTTTTCACGGCTTTTTTCACATTGAAATTTGTTCACAATAGGATATATAACAGACACAAATGTGTTTAAGTATTGAGATGTACAAAAAATCTAATTTACTTTTTGATAGCCCAGTTCCTGTTTTGAACTTCATTCTACACTATGGCTGAAAATGTTGTCTCAGACCAGTTTGGGTAGTTGGCTACTTGGGCAAACACAGTCAATTCAGAAGCTTCTTTTTTTTTGAGTTGGAGTCTTCTTATTGCACTCCTTTTCTTCTCTGCAACCTAGGTTCTCCAGGCATCCTAAGACATCTTGATAGTCTTAATGATGGTGTTCAACTTGCCCTCTGGTCTGTTGTCACCCTCATGCTGTGAGGGAAACACAATTCCATATAGTCCTTGACCATGGCGTCTTCTGGACTTTTCTGTCCTTTTCTGATCACAGGGCTGCAAGAGCCAACAATTCTCCACTGTGGTATCGCCTCATCACAACTGCACTTCCCTTTCAGGCCCAGGGCACTGGCGTCACATCCACTCACTTTTAGACACGTGCACAGACAAATGTCTCTTTCGCATCCTGTTGGAGCGCCCGGGGACTTACTGGGCGCTTGTCTAGCTCTGTTGCCCGTGGTAGCTTAAGGACCTTGCCATCTTCCAGAGCAACCCTCAGAAAACTGGGGCACAATCTCTCCTACCCTCAGGTCTACCAGCCATTTAGCGTTTTATCATGCTTCTCTTGAAAGTAATTGTGTGGCTGATAGGGAGGATTTGAATTTTTTTTCCAATCTCTTTTCTATAACAGTCCTCAGACAAATCATTCAATAATTTTTTTTTAATCCACACTGGGCTAAAAAAATCATCACAACTAGCTTAGTAATTATTTTCCAAAGAAATTTCAGTGTCAAACCTAGACAGCAGCTTTTTTAGATTTACTGGTCAAAATGTGATGTGTGTTTTTCTGTGGTCCCGTTGTTACAGATTACTTTGGGGGTTATAATGCTTATCTTTTGGGGCTTAGGGGGAGGATCTTTGATTATCTAAAAAAATTCCATGAAACATGCAGGGCAAAAAAATAAGTTAGTTCATATCTCCCAGTTGTTAAGTTAAAAAGTCAAATGACAAAACATCTTAAACACAATTTATCATTTTTATTTTTAAAATTCCCCAGGAGACCGTGGTAGTGCTGGTGGCTTGCATCACCACAGGATCTATTTCAACAAATAGTGAGTATCTTTGGACTGCTTTTATTGATAGCTGATTTATCAAGGTTGACACTTGGGCAGAGGCTTGGGAGGTGGGAGGCATAGGGAGCTGACACTGATGGCTTGGGCAGTAGGAGCATAGGGGTCTGACTTAGAACATTTAAAAATTGGATAACCCAAAATATAAAATAACAAAATATTGAAAGTAATATGATTCTCCAGGGTGAAGAGAATATAAATGAATTCTATTTATTTCTTCAAATTTATATATTTTATAAAATAATGCAATTTCTTACTCATTTTATAAAAATGAAAAAGCAATATATCAATATGTAATCATCTTAGAAAATTTTGAAAATACACAAAAGCACAACAAAGAAAATAAAATTATGCAAAAATCCAAACCTAGATAAGCATCCCTGTCAATTTTGGGATATGCATTTTTATTTTTATATATACAGTACAATAGCATATTTTATGTGACTGAGACTTATTTTGTATATCCTTTTTGTAACCTTTTAAGCTAACAAGCATATTATGAATATGTTCTTATGTCACTAAATATTCTTTACAATATAAAGTTTTGTAGTGTTTTATGAAATAAATACGCCATACAATTCTCAGTATTTTGTCATATATTTAGATTATATCAAATTTCTCAATACCACACAAATAACATTATGATGAAAATATTTGTAGGTAAACCTTGATTTAAGTCTTTTTCCTACTTTTTATTGATGTGGTTTTTTTTTAGAAATAAAATTGCTGTGTTAAAGTGTAAATACGATAAAATAACCTGGAACAAATGTCTAAGCAATTATAACCAAATGTCCATCTTGGATATTTTAAAAGTCTCAATAAATTAGCTATTAAATGTCTAGTTCTAATCCATGTGACTTTCTTGGTGGGCCATCTAAGTGAGCATAATTTTAAGTTATTCCCGTACACCTGAATATGGCGATGGATGCACAATGTTACTAGCTATGATATAGTTAAGTGTAAGAATTTCCACCAAAATGCTGGTTTTACTTTACAAGTCAATATGGAATATTTTTTTCTCATCGTGTCCTAGTGCAAAAAAATAAAAAAGTTCAAAAAAGTATCTATCAGAGTATACATGAATGCAGTGGTTTTAAAACAGAGCTATCCCTTTAACTCTTCTGCCATCAAGAAGAGCTGTCCCTCTTTCCTACCCTTCTCCCTGGTAGATTTGTGACTTTCTACCATTAGAGGATAGTGGAACTGACACTATGCAACTCAAAAAAAAATTGTACATATTTACGGACTACCTAGCAGTGTTGCAATACGTATAATGTATGGTAAGCAGATGTAGGTAATTAGCATATCCATCATGTATCATTTATTTGCATTGAGAACATTCCATATCCTCTTTGTAGCTATGTGAAACTATACAGTACATTATTGTTAACTATAGTCATCCTACAGAGTTTCGGAATTTTTATTACACAACTTCTGAGGCAACACGAGGCAAAGGCTACTTGGTTGGCATCTTCCACCTTGCTCACTGGAATACTGGACTGTCAAGAGGGAAGTGTTCCTTGAGCTGCTGTGCTGGGGAGGGTACCCATAGGCACTTGGATCTACAGACCCGGCGGAGCTCTGCCTTCCCACCCTACTCACTGAGTACCAGGTAAGACAGTGAAAAAGCCATCTCAAAGTGAATTCTCTGTCCCCAGCTACGGCAGTCTCAGTCCCCAGACATTGTGAAGGAGAGACGAACCATCTATCCATGCAGTGCCCTGAATTCCTGACATGCAGAATTTACTACTAAAATGGTTATTTTTTTTTATGCCACTAAGATTTGGAGTGGTTTGGTGTACAGTCTTAAATAATAGCAACAATGAGATTTTTTTTTTTTTGGCATTCTTTATATAGAGGGATTACACATTTGATTCATTCAAAATGGCTTCAAAGAATTTAGGTACAACTTAAACAGATATGAAAGCTGAAAATACCCCTGTTTTATCCCAGTGGAATTTTTATGATTCAGCTAGAGAGCGTTACCATGAAGTCATACTGTGATGCTGGTATTCTATAGTACAGCTGCTATGTGGAAGAATAAATAGCCAGGAGTCTGACCCAGATCTCTGCAGTCTGGTTCAAATTGGTTCCCATTGGTGGACTTGAAGGGCAGAAAAAGGTCAATAAAACCTGTAAAGAATCTTCATTATCCCTAATACATTTCTCCAGAAGAAAGCAAAAAAGCACGACAGATATCAGCAGTAAAAAAGCATTCCTGAAATTCCTGTGTAGACTATCACCTAGAAAAGCCCATAATTGCTACTTATAATGCAAGAAAGGGACATGTGCTTTAGATCAAATTCATCTGTAATTTGGGCAAACAAAAGGTGGCTCTGAATAGCCAAGGCCAGCAAAGATGGTACTGATCAATTTCTGCCTGCTCTAGACTTTCCAGTCCGAAGAAAGTAATAAGGTGATGGAGGGAGAATCCTGATAGAATTCCTGTTTCATGCCCTACGGGTCCATTGTTCCCTAGACCTAAACCAGATTCTGTTTATATACAGAATTATTGAGAAAGTTTTTGTTTTTGTTACTCTCGTAGTTAAAAATAATGGCCTACAAGGAAGTACTGTCCCATCGGATCAGTTACTAATCCTCTTATGGAGATCCAAGTAGATAGAGTGAAAAGAGATCCTATTAACAATAACACCAGGATAAGAAATGAAAGCCAGGACTGTCCTAGGCAAACCAAGACATCCCCTTTCAAAGATCACTGACTCTAGTGAGGAGCATTCAGATAAACAAAAATTAAGTTTATAAGGTAAATCCATTAGGTGCGACCTAGAAGACTTTAAGTGTTAAGATATAACTGTGCTCAGTTTATTAAGAAGTCAGATTGGGACTAGAAGAAAAAAGATGTTTCTTTGTCATTCCAGAAGTTCAACCGCAGCTCCTTGAATGTAGCGGGACCCATTGGCAGCTTCACAATTTGAGATAAGAAAAATGATCTGTGCCCTTTGTTTGTCTTCAGTCCTCTCTATAGAAGGATACGCTCTGTGTGTCTACTTTTTTATGAGGTACAGACCTCAAGAATAGGCCTGGGTGGTGAGGTAGAGGGAGCAGAGGCTTTGGAGTAAAAATATGACTTAACTAAAATGGTATGATCATGATAATAGGGAGTTATAAGAATACAGTACAGAAAGCAATTAAGCACAGTGGCTCATGCCTATAATCCCAGTGTTTGGGAGGCCAAGGCAGGAGGATCGCTTGAGGCCTGTAGTTCACCACTAGCCTGGGCACCATAGCAAGGTCCTGCTCTACAAAAATTTTAAAAATTAACTGGGTATGGTGATGTATGCCTTAGTCCCAGCTACTGGGGAGGCTGCGGTAGGAGGATCGCTTGAGCCTCCAGAGGCTGAGGTTACAGTGAGCTGTGATCACGTCACTGCACTCCAGCCTGGGGTAACAGAGTGAGACACTGTCTCTGTAAGAAAGAAAGGAAAAAAAGAAAGGGAGGAAGGAAGGAAGGGTCGAGGGGAAGGGAGGAAGAGAGAGAGAGAGAGAAAGAGATTCTCACATTGACTGGTATATAGTATGATATTACTTCCTACCAAGCGTTTGATAGTCCATTGCATCTCAGACATATTCATATGCTCACTCAATAAATATTTATTGAATGTCTAATGTGCCAGTCCTTGCTCTAAAGATGGACATAATTTTTAAAACAGAACAGATAGATGACCTTGCCCTCAAGAAGCTTACAATCTAGATTTTGATAAAAGTCTGAAATTGAAAAATACTTTGGATCAAAATTACGTATGGATTCTGGGAGGAAAAGAGGTTTATCATGTTTCCCTCAACCTATTCAGATCAGCTTATTCTGGGGAGTATGGAGGTTAAACACACCCAGGGCATTTATTACTGAAACATTTTTTCCATTCTAATAAAACTGCTAGAACAGAAAATTCCTTCTACATAAGTTCATTTCAGATATTTTTAACAGAGAGCTTAGATAAGTACAAATGTGTACCCATCTATCCTAGGAAATTGAGCTAAAGAATTGATTACTACTGCTATTATTATTATTATTATTATTAAGATTGTGATTCAAACCGTCAAAAAATAACAACATATATCCACTTCTTACTGGGTCATTCTTATCTAAACACATACAGAACAGGCACTGTATTACAAAAAGAATACTTCCTGTTGTGGTAGGGAAGATATATATACATATATGCAAAATTTACATTTAATAGTCTATGCTGCTACAGAGGTAAGTACAGAAATCCGGAAGCCCACCCATTCATTTTGCTCTAGGGCAGGGTTGTGGAGGACATGGGGGCAGTGTGGGTTGGAAGACTTTGGAGAATAAATGGTGTTTTTCCCTGGGTCTTGATCTATAAGAGAAGCTTATCATTTTGACAAAGAGTGGACTGCGCAGAAGTTTTTGGGCTGAAGGAAAGCACAAAAGTATTAATGTAAACCTCACAATATCCTTGTAAGGCTGATTTAATTATCTCCATTATAAAGAAGAGAATACAAACTCTGAGAGAGTTTTTAGAGTTAGTTCTACTGCTAAGAGAGGACGCGCCAGCATTTTAATCCACTTGGTTGACCCCAAAGCATTTCCTTTCTCTACTCCATTGAGCTGAGTCTCTGTTCAGAGAATGAGGACACAGGCAAGTGTAGATGCTATAGTGGTTTTGTAAAACCACGAGCGTACTGCTGAAGATCTGGACTTCTTTCATCAGGTACCAATTCATCACTGAACCCAACAAGAGAGCAAACCTCTTCCTTCAGACCTCAGACACAGATCGAACAATCACTGCATACTTGATGTCGTATAAATAGTTCTGCATAAAATCCCAGAGGATGCAACTTCAAATACCCACAGAACAGAGGATGGAGTGAGGGACCCAGCATAGACTTGCACCATGTAAGGGGACAGCTGCTACCCAGTAGATTCCAACTGTTGACTTGAAGAATTGTAGGCCCAAGGTGGCCAGATCTGATTTTTTTCCCCCCAGAAAAGCCAAACATACAGGTTTTATTTGACATCTCCTCATTTAAAAATTTTGGGATCCAATAATTTTTTCTTTAAAAATCGCCCTAGAGACCAAACACAATATTGCTGTAAGATATAACTATGATGTATCTGTTGAGAACGTCTAACTATTTAAATTGCCTTAGCGGGTAGTGGCATATGGCGTAAAGGGGGCTGTGCTCGAAGTGAACTTGGGGTTCAATGCAAGTGTTCAATAAACATCTGTTGACTTGACTAGTATTTTACGAGCCTTCTGAGATCTCTGGCAACTTTCTGTTCTTGCATTAAATCATCCATCTTGGCACTTAAAACAGAGTCCCATGCTTCCTGCCTGGTCTCCTGGGGCTCCTTTCGTCTCCCAGTCTGTGTGGTGAAGTGTGGTCCTGCACGTTTGGCGTGAGCTCAGGTGACAAATTAAAAGTTTGCTGATAAAGTTCTGCTATAATCCTTGCCAAGTGGCAGAAGCATAGCGAGCCGTTCCGAAGTGGCTGTGGCAACAACCTGGTTGGTCTCCTGGAGAGAATGTGGTTGCAGCTGACCTTGTGGTAGGGTCTGTCTCCTGCTGGCTCCGATGCTGACTTCAAAAGATACGTAAATTACAGTAGTTATATAAACATGCCATAAATCTTAAATTTGTGACCAAACGACACTTACAAAGGTGACTTCCAGGAGACACCAGGAAGTTTCATTATTTTTGCTATAAGCTTTCACTGAAATAAAAGAAAATAGTCAAGACCGATCAGGAACTATGCAACGCTTGTTTTGTGTGATCCATGCAAATTATATAACCTAAAGAATGCATGACGGTAAGGGTTTCAGGACATCTTTCTGAATGTTTGGATGATTTATGGCTGAAATCAGCTTCAATTAGATTTGGTTAGATAAAACAAACACACATAGCTCTTACTTAGCTGTTTCTAGGTGCTGGGTGCCGTTCTAACTGCTTTGTTTATTTACTCTTCATAATAATGAAGTAGTTACTATTGATTCCCCTGCTTTAAGGAGAGGCATGAGGCAATGAGAGGTTAAGAGCTTTGATCAAGTTTACACAGTTAGTAATAGAGATAGGCTTTGAACGTAAGCAGTCTGGTTTCCAGAACCATTCTGTGCTTATGGGTATATATTTTGTGCTTAGTTATTATATTATTTGGTGAAACCAATCCCTTATATAGACATGACAGAGGGTGAAAGTTTTGAATACTATAAGTTCAAAATATATAAAATACTTAGAAAGGAATAAAAATAGTCCTAATATCAGAAATCCTAAAACTTTGTTACCCCTATGGTATACTGGAGTCCACACAAAATATTGGTTGCTGGCTCTGGGCTTGTCTGATTTGAAACCAACTGTGTGGCAAGCAAGTTACTAAGCTTGTATAAAATGGAAAATAAAAATACCTATTTTCACCTATTGTAAGTGTTGACTTGCAGAGTATTTGCATAGCTCTTAGAGCAGGGCTAATGCACTGTCAGTGCTTTAAAAGTATTAGCTATTAGTCATCCAACCACTCACTTATTCATGAAATGTATCATGCATATTCTTTTCTTAAATATTACAAGGTCCGCAATATGTTTGGCATTGAACTTGGACAGTGGAGGATGCAAAGCAGAAGAAAGCACAGCTTCTCCCCTGGCAGGGCATAGAGTTTAACAGAGAAGGCAGGTGGCTAAGGGAAAACTATTTCACTCTGTGAAAATGCTGTGGTAGGGGTATGTTTAAAGAAATACAGAACAGTGTGGAAAGACTGGTCTAGTCCATTTGGAAAGTTGGGAGAGTTTCACAATGGAGTGACATATGAACCAGACCTTGATGGCTGAATAACTGCTGAAATAACCCTCTGAGCCACATGATGGAAGCATGGATGTGCTCTGTGTCTCAGAGGCAGCAGTGAGTGGTCGGTATGGACCAAGCAGTGATTTTAATCAAGGACATATGACAGACTTGCCAGCCTGTCCACTCCAGACATCCATGGTGACGCCTGGCTACATTTAAATATACTTCAGTTTTTTAGAATAGTTTTAGGCATACAGGAAAAAAAAATTGAGCAGAGAGCACAGAGAATTCCTAATACACCTTCTGCCCTGGATATCATATATATATTTAAAGCAGTCCACAGACGATTCTGCTACACAATCTGGATTCAGCATTCTTGGCTGACACTTAGAACTTAGGAGTAGTGGGCTTGGAAGAAGAGAGGGCAGAGACAGGAAGAAGGGGAATGAGTTAGATGAGCAAGAAGATTGTCAAGGGCAAGGTCAAGGTCAAGGTCAGACAGCAACATGCCCCGTTTGTCCCTGCCAAGTGACTTAATCCTGAGGATAGTAGGCAGTCACAAAAGGGTTTTAGGAAGAAAGGTGAGATTTTTTTTTCCAGTTCACATTTTAGACAAACAGGCCTGTGAAAGTGTAGAAAATGAGTATAATTACATGGTGAGGTTATGGAGTGCTGGTTAAGCTGCTGTAAACCTGCCTAGGTTCGTTCTAGAAGAACCAATTTCTAAAGAAGTTTTTAAAGGTGATAGCCCCTGAACTGTGGCTTCATCTTTGTGATGACTGTCTTACCATGCACATAGCCATTGAACGCTCAGGGAGAGGTGGGATGAGGAAGCTGACCCTACCCCAGTGTCCTTATAATTGCATACAAGCTTAGGTTGAGACCTAAGTCCGACTATCGAGATTAGCAAAGAAGAGTCAAGTCACAATGCTGTGTTGACATGGATATTAGAATCAGTGGGGTCAGAGTGGTATTCTCGAAGTTGGGTGGAGAGCCAAGTGGCTGGCAGACAACAAAAAGCAAGAAGCAGCGAGGAAAATGAGGGGAGGTGGTTTGGAGAATTCTGGCACAGGTGTTAATTCTTGTGACAGCTCATTTATATGCCCCTGGAATGTGTTTTCCCGGGGCTTGAACGGGGCCAGGATGGGACCATGGTATAGACAGGCCAGCAGGACACAGAGGTTTTTTCAGCTCACGGCCAGATTGAGCAACTGTGTTGACCGTCCAGATGAACCACGTAAGAGCAGTAAGATCCTATTGTCTTGGTTCTTTCGGAGAAAGCAGTAGCTATTTACTCCTAAAGGAAGAATGTGGGCCCCTCCTTTAGGAGTAGATGGGGTCAGAAAACCCTTTGCACGAACACCTGATATCTGTAGGGAGGAGTGTAATCATTTAGTTTCGGCTTCCTCCCTGGAGGGTGCTGTCACTTTCTCTGCAGAGAAGCCGCCACGCAGCTGAGGTGCAGGGTCTTGCCCAGGGTCACACTGTGCAACAAAGTTAGAAGAGGGCTGGCATTTATTGTGTGTGCCCACTCTCGGTTTGGTTCACTGGTTCGCTCTGCTTGGCATCACGGCCGCCCACGGAAACAAAATCGAGAAAATGTGATGCCAGACAGTAGCCAGAGAATTCAGAAGCGGGGAATAATCTGTTCTCAGTGTGTCTCTTAGAAGCGGCCTCCTGTGATAGAGACAGTTGGGCCTCACTGCCTTCTGGACCAAAGGCTGCAACGAAGAAGCCAATAGCTACTACACATTGAGCAAGGATGCTGTTTCCAGCCCATTGTACAGATGTGAATGCTAAGAACATAAGATGGTCAAACACTTGAACATGACATTCTAAAACTGCAACAGAAAGCCCTTACATCTCTTTATCCTGTATGTAATATGTGTTCGTTTAAGAAATACAAATAGTCAAGGGGGAAGCAAAAATTGCCCCTTAAGGCCCCAATCGGAGACAACTGTCATGGAGGAAACCTGTTCAGATGACTCGCCAGCCAGGAATGGGCAGTTGGGGATATTGATAGGACGACATGTTGGAGGCGGGCTACCCAGTCGTTTTCACCAACTTCCTGCCTCTCGCAAAGGGAGGAAGAAAAGAGTTGCCTCCCCCTATAAGTATATGAGAGAGGTTGTCAAGGAACCTCCAGGTCGTGCTATCTGTAGGCACACAATCTGCCCAGCTTCCATTCCTTTATTTATAAATTTGTGGGCTGTGTGTGCAAAGGATTTCCCACGGCAGTCTCTGTTGTCAGGAAACGGGCACTCTCTCGCCCTGCTGGTGGGTATGAAAACTGTTACAGCTTTTTGTGAGGGCAGTTTGGCAATATTGTTCCGTGGTGCCAATTATTGGAAGCTGACTCAGAAATTGCACCTCAGGAACAGACTATAAATAATTCAGATGGGTATAAAGTTCTACCTCCCAGGACGTGTGTTCAAGCGTCACCTCTAATAACAGGATTTAGGAACAACTTAAATGCCTGACAGTAGAGGAAGGGTTAAATAGGATTTGGTTTAAATAGCAGAATGGAACTCGATGCAGCCATGGAAAATGAGGATGCTGAACAGGACTTGGCAAACGACAGCCCACAGGTCACGGTAGCCCACTGCCTACACTTGTAAAGAAAACGTGATGGGTTTGTCATTTACAGGTTGTCTATGAAGCTTTTTGATCCACAATGTCAGAGTTGAGTCGTTGTGACAGAGACGACATGACTATGTTTTATGTCTCTTGCTATTCTTTTAATATGTATCCAATTTCTTTTCTTGCCCCTGAAGTACACTGACCATTTTGGGACATTTTAGGACAAGATCTTGCAGTGCCATTGGGTTGCGATACCCATCAGGTGTTTATTCAAAAGAAATCTCACCTCGTATAGTAATCCACATTTCAATCATAACTTAGATGTAAAAAGTCTCCACCCCTCATTCAGATTGCCAGTCAGAACTACAGTCAAGTTGCCTACAGGCGACACTGGGAAGTAGCACACGTAGCCTTTCTCTCCTCTTTTTCCACTTTTGACTTCCACCCTGTCTTCTGTGTCTTGCTAACCCTGAGGAGGGTGAAAAAGGACATTGAGGATAGGCGGGATGGAAAAAGACAGAAACATTCTTACTTGACTGGTGCTTTTATAAGATGGCTTCACAGGCTCCGAGCTTGGCAGACTCACCCATTTGGGGCACTTCAGTGACCTGTGTCTTTTCGGAGCCCACATTTGACGGATCGTCTCGTGACACAGGCGGTTCATTCTCTTCCAGCTGTTACTCTCCTTGCTTCCCCAGGTCTTCCACAGGGACTCTGTCTATCAGGGTCCTCGTGCCCCTTCCAGGGTATCCTCTTGGGCAGGATGTAGAATGTTTCACATTGGGCTTAATCACCTCTGCCCCAGTGTCCACCAGTAAATATTCATGCACCTTTCAGCTTGACACACTCTGGGCATGCAGCTGATCCCAATGTGGACATGTGACAGACTCGCCAGCCTGTCCACTCCAGACATCCATGGTGACACCTGGCTACATTTAAATATACTTCAGTTTTTTAGAATAGTTTTAGGCATACAGGAAAAAAAAAATTGAGCAGAGAGCACAGAGAATTCCTATATACACCTTCTGCCCTGGATATCATATATATATTGAAAGCAGTCCACAGACAATTCTGCTACACAATCTGGATTCAGCATTCTTGGCTGACATCTAGGAGGAGTGGGCTTGGAAGTAGAGAGGGCAGAGACAGGAAGAAGGGGGATGGGTTAGATGAGTAAGAAGATTCTTTTGCCTCACTAGCTAAACTGCTGGATGACTCACCTCTGCCTTTAGATTTTCCAGGTGGATGTTGAACATTGGCACACTCCACTCAGCAAACTTCTGCATAAGCGTAGCGAGACCTGGAGTTTCCTTGACAACCTCTCTCATATACATATGGGGGGAGGCAGCTCCTTTCTCCCTTCCTTTGTGAGAGACAGCAAATTGGTGAAAATGACAGGGTAGCCCACCTCCAACATGTCGTCCTATCAATATCCCCAACCGCCCATTCTTGGCCGGCGAGTCATTTCTAAACAGGTTCCCTCCATGACAGTGCTCTTCGATTGGTGCCTTAAGGGGAGATTTTTATTTCCCCCTTGACTATCTGTATTTTTCTAATGGATACATATTACACACGTGATAAGGAGATGTAAGAGATTCTGCCTCTGTTTTACAATGTCATGTTCAAGACTTTGACCATCTTATGTTCTGAGCATTCTCATCTATACGGTGGGTTAGAAGAGGCATCCTTGCTCAACGTGTAATAGCTATTGACTTATTTAGCTGAAAAGTTATGCAGGGCTTATTGAAAAGAGAATGTTTCATTCAGAAACATAGGCTCTTTTATTTTCTACATGTCTTTGTAGCACAGGATTTTGTTTCCTGGTGTATGGAAAGATGAGCCTCAACTGAAAAAAAAAAACCAAAACCAAACCAAAAAAAAAAAAAAAGAGCCCACATTCCCCTAACTTACTTGCTTCCAACTCAAGCTAATTACTGGAACAGCACCTTTCACCGAAAAAAAGCTGACACAAGAAACTGGACAAGGTCTGCGTCTCAAGTGCTCCGAGGAGAGAGCAGTAAGTAAGGTGCTCTGCACAGCTCAATAATTTGCACCACAGGAAAGCCATACTTCCAAGGGCAGGCAATATGTCTGCGGTATCCTCCTGAAGGAAGGAGGGCCAGGAGCTCATCTTTATGGCTTGAGGCTTGAAAGCTGCTTAACTGGGCGGAACGCCACCTCCTTGCCATCAAAGCTGTCCACCTGGCAGTGAATCTCAATGAGACAGCTGACTGGCTCAGCAGACAAGTTGCCTTGCCAAGGGGATGAGAACTTAACCAGAAGGTCTTTCAGGAAATCTGTTTAGGATGTGGGGGAAGAAGAGGAAGAGAAGGTGCGATTCACCCCCCGAACGAGGCAAACGACGAGTGGCTGTTCTTTGGCTGCACACGCCACGTCGAGCTTCTCTGTGCCCTGAGCTCATTGAGCCCTAAATTCGGTAGGACTCTGATTTCAGATGCTTATATTAGCATCCAGCATTAATTGGGAGTCCTTTGTGAACGGAGTCTGGAAGTTGGTTCGATCCAAAGAATGAAGCTAAGAAAAGACCTCAAAAACACTTCCATTCGAAAATAACCAATACGAACAAGAATATTATAGGGAAGGCATGGAGCTATTCATTTTTAAAATCGACTGTTGAAAAATGCTTTGATTGTTACTTTTCACCGAAGGTTTAGAATTGAAAGCCTAATAATTATGATAACTTTTATTTGCCCAGGCCTTGCTATGTGCCAGGTACCATACTCAGCACTTTATACAAATGATTTCATCTAAAGTCCTTGAGAACCTTATGGGGGAGTCTTTTTAGCGATGGGCAGGAGAGACAAAATTCAGAGAGGTTTTAAAAATGGCAGAACAAGATTCAAGTTTCACGCCCCGGTTTCTCCTACCTCAAAACCTGGAATCTTATTCACCAGGCTGCAAACACAAAATTCACTATAAAGGATAGCATCTTACCACATAGGTAACAACCAGGGCTGCAGAGAAAAGGATGTATGGACGTGTGTGTAGGGTGTGGGATATTCTCTTAAACCCCGCCCACATTAATTCTGCTTGTCTCCCTGGACCTGAATGTCTATTCCCATTACAGGATCTTTGACGTACCCAACATCCAAGAGAACCTGCGTGTCCCCTGAGATAGGTTCTTACAGGTAAGTTAAGCCAGCAGCGCACCATTCTGTGCCCTTTCCCTGGTTCCTGGTGGTGAAAGGAGGAGAGGAAGGCAAGGATGAATGAAATCTGAGCATAGTCTTCAAAAAGCCCAGTGTTGTATTTCTGGCTTTGGGTTACGACAAGACGAGTTTCCTCTATGTCCTTGGTAGTAATGAAAAAAGATTCATTTCGGGTCAAATTCTACACACACACACGCACACACACACTATTAGTCAAGTTTTAGCTTAAAAGTCATCTTTAAAAAACAATTGGATTCTTCATTCATTTCATCATTGAGGAATGAATAGGAAAGAATTAGCCTCCTTCCCTGCAAGGCTGGGTTAAGAATCCATGCAGGGCGTTCTCGTAGCATTTTGTTCTATCTCTTATTGTAGTACTGGCCACACCGTGCTGAAAAGGACTGTTTAATCATCTGCCATTGCCTTGAGGGCAGGGGCTGTATTTTATTTTTTATCCCCAGCACTTACTGCCATGTTGGAAACACAGGGTCCACACAACAAATATTTTCTGAGGATATAAATTGAAATTGACAAGGCGATAGAGGTGATAATGGTAAGTTGTTGGGAATGTTATTACACTCTATGGGTCTTCTTGTAACATGCAATAATGACTGTGGCATACCACTATTCCCAATAACTCTTTCTAAGACCGCTAACGAAGAAAAAGTTATTTAACCATTTGCTATTTAAATAAAAAGCTGAGTGACATCTTTCCATACCAGGGCTTCACTAGAGGAGGCGTTTAATTAATTAATTAATTTTTCCATACCGAACAACATGGATGCCACTTCTGGTGGTATCCATGAGATTCACCACAATTTCTCTGCTGCCCCTATGTGGGAAGAACTGAATAACTGAAGTTGTGAATACCTTTTGATGATGACGATGCTGAAACCTATTCTGTCCTCATGGTGATGAAAGGTGAAGGATTTTTGGGGTGGATTTCCATTGTGGACTCTTCCACAGTTGGGAGCACAGGTCTCCGGGCTTTGGAAGGACCTTACCAAGCCTCCCTGGGATGCAGATGGGAGAGAGAAATGGCCACTGCTCTGAAGTGTGTGGAGGGCAGCGAAATGAGCCAAGGCTTTGTATCTGCTCATTACAGGCGCAACAGTTATGCAAACTAAGAACCCAACATTTCACTAAAGTGATGCCAAAAATCTTGTCCCACACTACAACAAATGTTTGAATCTGCAGAGAGCCTATGTAGAATAAAATCAATATGCTGTTGTTGGAATACATGTCTTTTGATGAAAATGGTGCTTAAAATGCCTTGGACACTTATTTTGAATGAGCCTTATCTAATAGCAAATTGGATATGCATTTTCTCTCCATTAGAGATGAAATTCTTGAAAATGTGTGTGCGTGTGTTTTTCTCCCTCAAAAATTCCTTGTGAAAAGATGTGAAGGAAGCAGATATGAGCAGTATTGTCCTAGGCACTTTCTTCACAAGTAAGATGCTTATTTAGTATCTGTTTAAGAGAGATCCTAGCTCTGAGAAGTTAAAGAATTTCTCCAAGAGGTGAAGGAAATATTTGAACTCAGGAGTGTATAGCATTCAAGTTCACGTTCCTTATATCAAACTAGATTACCTCTTGGGAAAGATGGGTGTAGCCTGTGGTTGGGTTAAGTCAATCTGAATTCTAATTTCCTCATTCTGTTGACATGAGGCTAATCACACTCTCCATAACAGGATCTTAAATTAAAAACCACAGAATTGCAGGGACAATTAAGAGTGGTCAAGTATTTGTTGGGTCTCACGGTTAAGATATTTCCCACAGCTTTGGGAGTCCCTTTGTTCCAGAAAGTAATAAATGAACGGAAAAGCATTCTTCCAGACTTGAGATCAGCCTCATACTTCTTAGCCCAAGAAATTGTATCTAAAGGCACCAGAAGACTCCTGCAAGACCATGGACTTTTGACATTAATCTTTTGATTCTTGTTTTTAGCATTGGGTGACATTCCATTTATCCCTGTTTCCTCTTTCTTCTTTACAATTAATCAATTAACTCCCTGTTCTTTTTTAACATGACCTTACTACATTGCTTGCAATATCTCATAAATGGGAAGTTTATTTTTTTGCCTCCTTTGATAATCATTTGCCTGGCACAGATTATTTCAGAACACAATTACACAATGGAAGCTTAATATTACAATCCCACTAATTTGTTCACATTTATTATTCTGTCAAATTCTACTTGCCGAATTAGGGCACAAGTAATACATCCGTGAAGAGACATCTGGAAAGCAAATTCCTTCTAAGAACATTTCATCCCATTGGAGTGGGGATCTGGAGAACAGTCACACACACCAGGAAAAAGGAGCAGGTGTTGGGTGGTGAGGAGAGGGTAAAGGAGAGTCAGGCTTAATTTGAACAAGGAAGTCCCACCAGGCAGGAGACAGCTGGGGACTGCAAGGTCCAGGCAGACAGAGTCAGGGATGTCTAATGTTAGTGAACATGTTGGTAACGCATGTCTAACACATTTATATTTACATTTCAAATGCTTGGTTTATTGAGTATTTGGTTTTTGTTTTGGGGTGAGGCAGGATCCAACTTTATTATCTTCCAGAAGAGGAGTCGATGTTCTTAAAATCATTGATTAAATACCGAGTCTCTCCCTCACCAAATCGAAATGCCACTTTTATCATATATTCAAAATATGCACTTAAATGAGCTTCTTGATTTTCTCTTCCTTCTGCTTGCTAATTTGTGGACCCAAGTTGTGCTCTTTTGATGACATTGCCTTAATTCATTTGTGTATTGAAATGACAATTATGGAGTGTATAGAATGCTCTTGACACTGTGCAGGCCCCACAGATGAAAGGCCTCCCTTGAGGAATCTTACATTCTAAGGCGTTTAAGTGGCGTGTGTACAAAGGACCCCTCTTCCATTATTCTTGTTTATTAGCAATTTTGGGGAAATTATCGTACACTTATTTTCTAAATGAACCTTTAAATCATGTTGTCTAGTCCTGAAATTAAAAAAAACTAATTAGACTTATTCAATTTTTATATTAATGCGAGAAGAATTAATTTTATTTTAAAGTATACGTTGGTCCTAGTATGTCATTGGTTTATTCATGTATCCAATCATATTATTAATATGTTATTGAAATTATTAGTTTTTTAGCTACTAGATATGCAATCATATATGCATATTATATTTTTGCCTTTCTTTTCCCCGTTTATTTTATTTTATTAATTTATTGCCTTAGACTTTAACCAAATGACATTGCTTAAATTATTGCAGCTTCCTTGTCTTAGGCTCTGCAATAATAATAGTTTTGGTAATTTTAGATTTTTAATTGTTTTAATTGGCACATTGTGATTGTGTATATTTAAGAAGCACAATCTGATGTTTCAATACATATATGTGTTATATAATGACCTAATGAGGGGTAGTGTTCCATCTCTTTGTGATGAGAACATTCATCCTTTTCTCCCCCCGGCCTACCTCATTTCTGGCAACTACTCTTCTATTCTGCTTCTAGAATATCAATTTCTTAAAGATTCCACATATGAATGAGCTCTTACAGTATTTGTCTATCTATGCCTGGCTTACTTTAGTTAACACGGTGTCCTCCAGATTCGTCCATGTTGCTGCAAATGATAGGACTTCACTCTTTTTATAACTGAAAAGTATGGTATTTCATGGTGTATACAGTACATTCTCTTTATCCATTCATCCATTGTTGGACGGTTAGGTTGATTCCATATCTTGGCTATTGTAAATAGTGCTGTAATAAGCATAGGAGTGCAGCTATCTTTTTGACATACTAATTTTATTTCCTTTAGATGTATACCCAGGAGTTGAATTTCTGGATCATATGGTAGTTACATTTTGAATTTTTTGAGGAACTTCCATACCGTTTTCCGTAATATTAGTTAACAATCCCACCAACAGTGTGTTTCCTTTTCTTCACATCCTTACCAACACGTGTTTTCTGCTGTCCTTTGTATAACAGTCATTCTAACCGAGGTATCTCATTGTGGTTTTGATTTGCATTTCTTTGATGATTAAGGATATTGAACGTTTTTTCATATACTGTTTGGCCATTCATATGTCTTTTTTGAAAAAGTGTCAAAAAAAGAAGACATTTGCCTATTTGTTAATTGGGTTATTGTGTATTTGCTATCGAGTTGTTTAAGTGATTTATATATTCTGGATATGAATCCTTAGTCAAATGTATAATTTCCGTAGTATATTTAATATGACAGCTGCTATTTGTATTACATAAATAGAATTTGAAAACCTATTACATTATTATTTTTTTTAACCTGGAACTTTTGTTTCTAAAGTAGAAATGGCAGCAACTTTTAAAAGGTATTTCTTAGCATTAAATAAAGTAGTTTTAAAATTTAATTAATCAATTTGATGAGTTAGGTCCTGATATTTTTAAATGTTGAACTATCCCTGCATTCCTGCAATATACTCTGCTTGGTCATGGTATGCAATTCTTTTAGTGGACACCTGGACTTAATTTGCTGATTTTGACATACAATGTAAGTAATGTATTGCATCTATATTCATTAATGAAATTTTTAATAGTTTTCGTTTTATTCTATTTTCATCAAGTCTGGGAAGTAAGTTTATGCTAGCTTTGTAAATTGAATTGGGAAGCTTTCCATCTTTTGCTATGGTCAGGAATTGTTTGAATAGCATAAGGATTATCTGTTCACTGAAAGCTAGATAGATTTCAGCTGTAAAACCATCTGGGCCTGGCACATATTTTAGAGAAGAGATAATTTTTGAAAAGAGTTTGTGGTACAGTGAGAAGAAAGCTATCTTTGTTGTCTGAGACTTATATTTGAATCTCTGCCCAACCCATTGCTGACCGTGACTTAGGCAAGTGACTTATTTTCTTTTCTGTGAAGTAGTGATCTATCTACCTATCTACTGACCTACCTACCTACCTATCTTGGAAGGAAGACTACTTCCTGGTTACCTTTATTAAATGAGACAGTTTAAGTCAGGAGCCGAGTGGTATCAGACACCAAGTAGGTGCTCCATAAATAGCTATTTTCTTTTTCCTCTTAGTGATTTTTGTTGCATTCATTCCTCTCTGGGCGTGTGCATTCTCATAATTCACTCAGCAATACATATATGAACGTGTAAACAGCTGAGTTAAATTTCCTAATCCCTCTGCAATGTCTCTGTGCTCTTAGCTCAACTCGATGGTTGCTGAGCTGAGGCAGTTGGGTTTGCTAGAGAACGGCTGCCTCGCCGCTCTTCTCGCAATGTTCCTTTTTCTAATTCTGATTAAAGTTCAGAAAAAAAATCTCATGAAGAGGCAGTTCTTGGTTTCCAAGAATTTCATTCAATTTACTTTTTGCCCCTAGGTATCCAAGGAAGCTTTGAATAACATAAACACAATCTGGGGATTTCTGATTTGTAAGAGTGGGTCATCTGACGGTCCCTTGGGCCAGGTGCAAAGCCAAGTTTATTGTTCAGAAGTGTTTGTTTAGTGCTTTGGCCATTTATCTCAGGAGCAGATATAGCCTCATTCATTTGTAGCTAATATTTAATCTTGAAATATTTCAGTGCAACAGGTTTTTGGGTTTTTTTTCCCCATTACAAAGTACTAAATAAAATGCTTGGGTGATTCCATGAAAGGTTTCTCAATGAAGTCAAAGGGAAAGCAGACTGATATTTTTTAGACTGCAACAGGAAAGAAAATTTTACTCGGGGTATGTCTGTATAATGCTAAGACAACTCTTGAACAATTAAAATTTAAAAAAACAGATTCTACAGTCTACAGTAGATCCCATCTGCGTAGATGAAAAAATATATATACATTACTATAGGCATTACAATGTTTCTGAAGGACACATTAGAAACGACTAACTTTAAATTTAGAAGAACTTGAGATTCCGGGGGGTAAGTGAGGAAAGAAAGATTTACATTTCATTTTATATCATTCCGACAGAATTTTATTATAACTTTTAAAAGGTTAATTTATCTTACTCCATATTGTTAAATTAGATGGCAAGACTGACCCTCCCCCCTTCTCTACTAAATTGGTTATTATTTATTTGAAAAACAGAATCAAAGGCTTGAACCCAGTAGCACATTTGTTTGAACTCCCTTATTCCCTCACTTGGGTACCAAATCTATCTTAGTTCCATTTGTCCTTCATCTTACATTAGGCTCTCCAAGGAAAATTTACTACAAGTCTGGCACAGAAAACATTTCTGGAACTTAAGCTTTGTTTGGGGGTGTTTTTGAAAAGGAAATTTGCCATCATCAAATACAGTTTCTTGAGCCCACACAGAGTGTGTGGCATGGGTCCAATAGTTCTTTTCTGGTTCCTTTGAGATTTGTTTATTACTTTGAAAATCAGAATTTCCATAAAACAGCATAAGACTTCCCTGCCTCACAGCTCAATAGAATAGCTGAGCAAAGAGATTTGACTTAATTTTGAGAGTTGGTTTTGCCACATGTATTAACAACGATAAAAGCATCAACACAGAGCAAAACAACCGTGACTGAATGAGCACACAGCACAGGAAACTAAGCTTTTAAAACACTTCTTATGCAACCTTTAGGGTCAGCGTGATGTTGCTGCGTTTTGCTGGGCTGACTCAGACCTGTTCAGATGCTTGGGTGCAAAGAGTGAACATTGAAATAATCATCCTTGAGGGGGTGGATTAAGAATGGGTTATAAAACATGACGTTGTTGACAGCTAAAGAAAATCGTCTTTCAGTTCAAGTGCAAGAGACTATGCTACCAGGGCAGGTGCCCTTCCTGTTGCAATTTCCCTCAGCACCTGGGTTCTCGGGGTTCACCCTTGTCATAGGGGTCGGCCTCACTAACGATCTCTTTGTTAATGATCATCCAGTGTTAATTTGTACACACTCCTAAGAAAGTTCTCCATTTGCAGAGAGGATTTTGTTTGGCATAAATGGTCTTCCCGCCCTCCCTACCTGTTATCCTCCTCTCCCCTCCATCCCTTTCCTCCCTCCTCCTCTTCCTTCCTTCCTTTTAATATTGGTTGTTCTCAAATACTCACCTAGATCTGTGTAAAAATGTGACCAGGTTTTCACTAGTCTATACCGAAATAAGAAAATGAGAACAATCTCATCCAGAGCTGTGGCACTCATCAGTGCTGTTTGTCAAATATGTGCTGCTCGTCAGATATTCCCAGCTTACCGGGCACACGGTAAGTTAGCACTTCTTGGCCTTCTTGTGGTTGGATAGGACCTTGTGACTAATTCTGACCACTTCATTATTAGAGAAGTCAGGTATGCTACTTCCGGGCTGGAGCATTTCTAGCTGATTCCAGATCTCTTTTCCACCATGGCAGAGCAGTCACATTGGAGAGGGCTGCTTCAAGAGTCAGAATCCCCAAGGGATGACTACTCCTGCCTACCCATAAAGAACACGTGACATGTTGTTTCAAGCAGCTGAAACTAGTGCAGGGATGGTGGTGTTTTTCATTATGGCATTATTTAAGCTATCCATATACAACAGCTAATGTGTGTTTGTTATACGTGCCAACTCCACTTTCTTAGAAACAATTATAATTTACTCTGGTATTTTTCCTACTTTTAAAAATGCTCAAATGCCTTGTCTGTCCTTGTTTGAAATTAAAAGTGGGCACCCTACGGAGGTCCCCCATTTTTGCTGTCTTTTAACTGTACCCATCTGTGAACTCCATAAGCCTGGGAACTATCACTTTAAGTCATTTTCCTTGAGTACAATAGTGCAAAGACAAGGCAGAGTTGTCTAAGATATGCTGACCTTGGCTCTTTAGCTTCAAATTCTTCTATAATAAGAGACACAGCTTGTAGGTATCCATGATATCCGACCTTACCTCGCTGTCCGTAGCTATACAAAAACACCCTATTCCTTTGAGGCTTTCTGTGTTTCACTTCTTGCCACCTGCAAGAGTTCATTCCATTGGCTTCTGCCAACTGTGCTGAACCAGTCGGCAGTTGAAGGCACCTGTCCAGGGACAGTATGATTTTCAAACCAAGGGAGTCCTGTTGCAGATTCCAAACTTTCTTTAGAAATGCAAGATCAAGGGGGAACAAGTGCCTGTGTGTTTTCTCACAGGGACTTGAGTTGAGTGAGAACTGGGACATTTTTGTCTTTGTTGTTTACTGGTAGCTTCAAGGCTTAGAGGAGCATATGGTTCATCGTAAGAATTCAATAAATGTTTGCTAAATAAACTTATGGAAGATGTCTATGTAGTCATGGGTTAGCGATATGATATCAGTTTTAAAAATGCAAATTCCTCTGATTGTTTTCCAATTTTGAAACAATGGGGAGTTCAGGCTTTAGAGGCCTTCGATCCCACGACCAGACGTGTGATTATTACAGCTCTACTTGAATAGGCTCACTTCCCACTGAGAGAACAGGCCTTCCTTTTATCTCATTCACCCGGTCAGACAGGATGGTTTCCTTTGGTGTCTTAAGGATATTTCAAAACCGCAGGTATGTGTGTGGTTTTTAAAGCCTGAAAGCACAAAGCCACATCTACTTTTAAAAAGTATTACTATTTTCCTTTCTATTGTCCAAAGTTGAAACTATTCATGTATTTACCCTGGGGACAGTCATGCATGACGGAGGTATGTGCACTGAAAATTCTTTCGTTGTCTCTTCTGCTGTCATTCATCTGTTTGGGCTCAAAGGCAGTTCTTTGTTCACCCAGCGAAGAGAGTCTCACACTATCTGAAGACACTAAGAGTTCAAGTTGGCCAGGGTTTATAGTCTATAAGTGCACACACCTCAGCCCGATTGATCTGGAACTTAGATCTTGCACAGTCTGTGTCTCTGCTTGGTTTGAAAAAGAATTGTTTGGAAACTGTTTCCTCCTCTGCATAAAAGTTTGTGCCCGGGACTTGCAAACCAATGACCGTATGTGGGTGGCAGAATTGAAGTGAATCCTAAACTCGTATTCTCCATGTGCTTTATGTGTCCCTCGACAGCCTGTCCACAAATGTGGACTGCGCGTGCTAGCATCTCAGCCCTATGGCGAGAGCTGGAAATACAAAGGGGAAAAGGCAAACTGGATTCCTGCTCTTGGGGCTGAGCCCTTCTCAACTTAACAGGGAGAACACACGACATTTCATAATGGAGATGAATAATTAACTCATTTTTAAAGGTATTAAAAATACTTCTCCGTCCCTTCTATAGAATTCAGCCGAGCTCTAAACTGAAAAACGTGTCTCCAGTGCTCACATGCCAGGTCTTCCCTGTATTGTTAAATAACGAAGTTTAGCAATGCAAATTTTTGTCTAAATGAATTATGTTCCCATGTGTAAGGCATAGAGACTGTGTGTCTGGCTCGTGGAACACGCATACTCAACAGCTGTAGGCACACAGTCCTGCAGAAAGCACTCCAAAGGAGGAGAGGTCCCATTTTCTTGGTTTTAGGTGACTTCAAGAAACCTGAGGGTATTTAGGTTGTTGAATGATGTGCTTGACTCCGGTCTCGTGCCTGCCCGGCTCCAGAGTTTATCTGCTTTCTGTTTGTTTTCTGTGCTCCTATTAGGTTGTTGTTAGTTACATTCTGATGTTTGTAGTTTGGGGAAGTCTGTATCTTTGTTATTTATGTTATCAATAATGTGACCCGGGCCTTCCTCAGCAATGTTCCAACTGTTCCCAGGTCCTCAATCACTAATTATGCAGATGAACAGATTGTGGAAACTCTTTCCTTATGGCTGCATTCTGGAGGAGTTGTTTTTATTAAATTGCCAGTGTCTTGAATTATAATTAGGTACTGGCCCATATTTATAGCATTTCTCTTCTCTCTGTCTCTCTCCCCCGACCCTGTCCTCTCCTTATGTTTCTCTTTGCCTGCCCCGTAGCCTCTTCTCCTCCACGGACTATGGGCTGAACACTTGATCCAAAAAGAACACGTAAGAGAAACCTCGAGTCATTCGCTTCGGAAGTAAGCTTGCCCACTAGCAGATGACAGGGCGGTGGGTTAGATATCAGGAGGTTCTGTTTCTTGCAAAAAGTCATTAAGACGTGGAGCCGCCTGAGAAGCTGGAGAGCTTAACACGTTCAAGGACAGGGCAGGGAAGGGATTCGTTTACAGCCTTGCAGCACAACCTGGCCGGTCCACGAAAGGAAATTGAACAGTGGTCAGAACCAATAGAGAGAGAAGGACGGGGGCCGTGGGGACCCCCAGCTGACTGCAGTTAGCCAAATCCTCACAGGTTCATCCCCTTGCTCCTTATGCTAATTGTCCTGATCTTATTATCTGAAGATTATTAAGCACTTTCAAAGCGTGTTTGACCCTCTAGTGAAGGTGGGAAGCATGCATGACTTTTCCCCAGCAGTAGCCTGCCTTAAAGGAACTTCTGCTCGAATGGGGCCCAGAACATAGAAGGTAACTATGATTTTATTTTTTAAAAATACACATTCTTGTCGAGGGATGGTAGTGTGTGGGGCAGAATAAATAGAAAGGTTGCGATGGAAGAGAAAATGGAAGTCCCAGAAACAACCAAAAGAAAATAACATTTAAAACTTGCCAGCCGGGCTCGGTGGCTCAGCCTGTAATCCCGCGCCTTTGGGAGGCTGAGGTGAGTGGATTGCCTGAGCCCGCGGGTTCGAGACCCGCCTGGGCAAGCGAGACCTCATCTCTACAATAAATCAAAAAATCAGCGGGGCGTG
>CAUYQG010188072.1:0-15388 GCA_963574415.1 Tarsius wallacei
AAAGGAAGGAAAGAAGAAGGAAAAAAAGAAAAATCTTTGTTTTAATCATTAGAGATGCCCTAAGACACAAAGCAACACCAAAGAAAGAATGAGCCCCCTACCCCCAGAGGCATTCAAACCCAGCCAGAATATCACCAGGAAGGCTATTGCAGGGGCTCTAGAAAGGATTCAAAATGGGGAGGGGGCTTAAAGCAGGCAGAACTCTCTCTCTGTCCCTCCAATCCTGAGTTCTCTGACACTCCCTCTTCAGCCTTCTCTCCCTTCCACTGTGACCACCCCAGGCCTTTGCTCATGCTGTCTCGCCAGTCTGCGGTGCTGTCCCTTCTCTGCCACCTGCAGAACCCCTATCAGCCATCCTTTGAGTCAACAACACACTTTCTGAGCACCTACTCTGTGCTGGGGATACTGAGAGTATTAAAACATTCTACCTGTTTCCAAAACCCCAACCAGCTGTCTTCTCCCTCCCACCCACAAGGCTGCTGAACACAGCCAGCCAGCATCCCACGACTGCACACACCAGAGTGTCGCTCCTTCCACCCACCCCCTCTCAGGAGGAACAATGGGTTCCTCTTCTGCCATCACTCAGAGATGTGAGCCCTCACAGATGGTCTGGCTGGGAGTGGGGAGGAGCATGGGGCGGCACAGACAGCAGTTCAGGTGGGCACTGCCTCAGAGAATCAAGGAGACCCACAGTCCCAGGTCTGCACTGGGCTACTTCCAGGCCTCAGAATATTCTGGAGCTGAGCTCCTAGTCTCAACCCATGGTTCAGTGATTTCAGCCAAAGCCTGGTTTATTCTCCTCAGATCTGGGTCATGGCCCCTTGTTTTGTCTTGAGAGGTCAACTCCTCACAGGCAGGGGAATCAGGACTTCGCACTTCACGACACCCCATCTATGTTGTGCGTGCAACTCTGAGTTTTAAAGCCATAATCATCTTGGAAGCCTAAGGAGTTTACCCCAACAAGGGGATTTTTACCTGAGCATATGGATTCTCCTCGTTGGTGCCACATCCTTCTGCCTAGCTAAGAAGGATTCTGGAGTTCCAAGGAGGTACCCATTGGCTGAGCAGAAGGAGGCACAGAGTGAGAGGTGCTGGGCCAAGTGGTCCGCTTCTTTCCTCTCTGCCTGGATGAGAACCACTAACAGCATAGCTCAAGAGAGTGTGTCTGCCTCCAGGAGACCCAGAAAAGACCAGAGCTGTGCTGTGTGCGCACCAGCACCTTCTGGGGAGGGTTGGGATGCTGCAGTCCAGCTGCTGTACCCATGGGGGGAGTTCAGACTCCCTGGCATGGACAGATTTTCAGCTGGTCCCCCTGGAGGGGGAACTGCAAGTCTGAGCAGTAAGAACTGGAGACAAAAGAAGACAAGTGGATGAGAGGGTGGCGCTGGGTAGGAAGTTTTAAAGTGTCAGCTCCATACTCTCTGTTTCCCTACTGACACGATCAGCAGACATCAGTCTTCAGTGGTTCTTTCAGAAAACAGATCCAGTGGAATCTGTCATTCTTCTTAAGACTAACTTCCCTACCCATCCAAACTCCCTGCCCCAAAAGGGGAAGACTTGGTGTTTACTCCCATCTCATCCATTGTAATGGACAGCAGGACAGGGGCAGTCCCCTGGCTCTGTGACTTTGGGGAGGGAACAGGGCCTCCAGGATTGGAAGCAGGGGAGGTGGGGGGTGAGGGGGGTTCCAAGGTCCAGCTTGAGCAGTACTGGAGATCTGTACATTGAGTCTTCTGAGCTTGTTCCCTGCCAACTTCACAGGATGGAGCTGAGCATGAGATCACATGTGCAATGAGCCTGGAACACAGCAGGCATTTGCCAAAGGGCAGTACATACATTACCAAGTGCCTCAGTCTCCCATTGTGTAAAATAGAGGTAGTACCTCGGCCTTCCTTACCGAAAAGTACTGTGAGGATTGAATGAGATGATTCTCATAAAGCATTTAGTGTTGTGCTTGGCTCATGTAAGTACTGAATGTATTGCTATTCTCATTCTTATTACCCTCATTTGAAAAATAGGGTCACTGATATTATATCCCTTGTCTGGGGTTCCACAGCTGGTAAGCTGAAGAGCCAGAATTTGAGCCAGGACCAACCTCATGCTCATGGTCCAGGCTCTGCTGCTGGTTCTCAGGGCACAGGTTCTTGCACTGATGGAGTGATGGGGCAGCCTGAGAATTCATGTCGGGGGAGTCCTCTGTGCAGGTGCGGTTTTCATCGTGGTGCCAGGGGAGCACCCATGGCCTCTGGGCAGACAGAGAGGGTATTGCAAGTAGACTACCACACAGACCAGACTCTGTTCCACAGGGTCCCCCCACCACAGTCCCCTCACCCAGCTTCACCCGTCTCCTTCCTCTGGGGTTAGAGAGGGGGACTCTTTCATTCCTGGCTCCTTTGCTCTCTCTTAGAATATTGCTGGTGCCTTTTCATAACACTAATTTCTTCCTGCCTGGTGCCTAAATTAGCATTCTCACACCTGTCCTTTATCCCATTAGCCTACAAACTCACTGCAGGTAGGATGAGGCTTGGTCGCCTTCACTTCCCCAGCACCTAGCATTGAGAATAATCGGTATTTTAAGAATAATTTCACAACAGTAATTCTGCCCTAATTTTGTATAGTGCTGTGCCTTTAAAAGCATTCCTATCAGTTATCTCACTTTACCCTTTCATTTAGACTTCCTCTATGGTAGGCTAAATATTATCCACATTCGATGGTTGAAGAAACTGAAGTCTAGTGAGGTTAAATGCTACCCCTATGTACACCCCCCACCCAACCTAGGTCCATACAGCTAATCAGTAGCAGTGCCTGGCCAGGCCCAGGCTCTCTGAATCCCCTTCCAATGGTAAGCTTGGTGATGCCAAGATTACCCAGGCATGGTTAGAAACCTTGGAGAAACACCAAGGCATGGGACAGCTGCCTGATGACGGTGGCCTGACAAATGTTATTCTGGTCTGTTTAGAAATAAGAAAGATGGCCTAAACTAGAGACCAGTGACCTTGACATTGACCCAGGCGAGGCAAGACTGATGGTTGTGAACAGCAAGAAGAGATAGACATGAGTAGGAGGTGACAGGACCTGGGTGAGAGCTCAGCATCCTCATTTGCCAAAGTCAGATACTCACTGGCAATGAAAACCAACCATCAACCATGAACACCTGGGACCAGGAAGTAGTATTTAATGTATTTCCTGAGCAGTCACCTTTGGTTTTTACAAGGCCCCCTGGGTTCTTTCCCTCCTTGCCTGCGTGCCTTAGCTGTCTTCTTTTAGCCATGTCTGAGTGTGTGTGCATGTGTGTGTGTGTGTGTGTGTGTGTGTCTAAAATCCTCTAATTTACCCAGTGCCAGCCACCCCATCTGAGGGCTCAGGTCCTGTTTCTTAATGATGATGGATGGCTTTGAAGATGCAGCAGATCAATAGGGCCTGAATTCCTAAACTCTTGACAAGAGCTGGAGAGAACACACATCTCAATGCCTGCCCCACAGAAGCAGATGGGGGCCCTGTCCCTCACACTTCTGCTTCTTCCATGGTCAGGTCAGCCAGAGATGGGGCCTCGTGGGGTCCCACAGAGAGACGGTTCGTCATCCTTAGTCCACAGTGTGACAGGCAGTTGCTTAATACATTCAACAAACACTCAGCCATGTTGTCTGTAAAGGGTTGTACTTGGTGTTAGGGCAAGGAAGAGTTGAGGGAGAGAGTGAAGACCTGGGCCTGTCCTAACAGAACTCAGCACCATGAAGGAGGGAGCACCATACAGTATGGCCCCAACACGGGGTAGGACAAATGTGGACTGCTGAGTGCTACTGTGAGCCAGTCATTACATCCAGCTTTCAACATGCATTCTCTCATTTGGTCTCCAGCACAACCCTGGGAGGAACTTGCAGTTATCATTCCCGGAAGGGGATGCCAGGTGAGGTCATCAGGTTAGGGTCACAGAGCTGGTAGGTGGTGGAGGCAGGATTTGGGCCCGGAGTCCTCACCCTGCCACAGTGATGCAGCTTCAGAGAAGAGAGAAATTACCCAGGCCTGGATGGGGGGATGTAATCAGGGAAGATGAGGCTTATCCCTCTCCAAGCACAAGAAGGATGTGAGAGGGGGAATTCTAGGTAGACGCCATACCTGGAGCAAAGGGTGGGGGGTGGCAGGCAGGAGCAGTTCAGGAAATGGGAAGAGTGGCGCCCAGGAGAGGCTGCTTGGAGAGGGATCCATGAGGGGTAAAGCTGGAAAGGTGGTTCAGGGTGTGATGAGGCAAGACCCAAGGGCGGGGATTTTCCTGAGTGGGGAATAGGGAATAGGGAGCCACAGAAGGTAAGGTAAGGTAAGAGAGTCACCACCGGGGCCATGAGTCCAGAAGAACAACCTGAGGGTTGTATCAACTAGCCTTAAGCAGAGAGTGACACCCAACACAGAAGGGTTGGAGAGCCTTGGCATCTGTCCCCTGGTCCCAGACAGCCCGGCGTGGGCCAAGTAGAGGCAGGAGGCAGGAGGCAGCCCGCGCGGAGCGCGGCGACGCTGCCCTCGACAGGTAAGTGATTGGATTAAGAGGCCTGTCTGACAGGGTGTCCGTTCAGCCGCGGAGGCTAATCAACTTCCCCATCCTGTCTGCTAATAAATCCTGCTCCGGGGACCACTCTGCCTGATGATCTCTCCTCGGGGACCGCCGCAGACTTCTCCGGGAGAACACTCGCGCAGTCTATTAAGGAGGCGGCCCGCGCCTGTCAGGCCCGCGTCCCGGGGAGTCTCGGGAGGTGCCCATCACCAGGTGCGCAGGGCTCCGGCACCCGGGACCCCAGCCATTGTTCTGCTGCCGTCGGGGGGCGGACCACCCGCCCGCGCCCCCGCTCTGAGAGGGGCTGGCCCTCCTGGCCTGGGGGTGGGGGTGTAGTGGGGCGCACGCGTCCCCTCCAGGCGGCGGCCTGGGGACCCCTGGAACTCGGCGCAGGCAGGCCCCTCGCGCACAAATTAGGAGGCGGCAATGGTTGGATCTATAACATCTACGGGGGAGATGTACAAATAAATTAAAGCTGTAATTATTTTCTTGGATTCACTGCAGCTCAAGAGAGCTAGCGGAAAGCTGACAGGGAAGGGGAGAAGGCCTGAGTCTCCAGAAGCCGCTCTTGTTGGCTTAGCTGCAGCGATTTTTTTTTCTCCTCTCTCTCTCCTTCCCTCCCCACGAGGATGGGGGGGCGGGGCGGGTGGGGGGGCTGCAGAGAAACAATTTCCTTTGTTGCTCAAGAGAAAAAGTACATGCCTTTTGACGTGTAGGCCCAGCTGCTTCCAGACCAGAATGCTCCCCTGACCACCCCACCCGAGTACACACACACACACACACACACACACACACACACACCCCACCAGCTTTCTTTCCTGTGAAGAGTGTCTAGTTCAATCCCACATTTTCATCAGCTCTGGAAGAACCTCCAAGGGCGTTATTAAATATGTGAAATACGCCAGAAATATTCAAGCAATCCCCATCTGGCCCTGGGAGGGAGGAAGAAAGGACTGGGAAAGTAATAAAGTGTGTTTATTTTTTAATCTAGATGACATGTTTTACATCATTAAAAAGGACAATTATTTTTAAAATTCAGCCTGCACGCCTCAATGGTTCGAGAGGTCTGCAGCCACGGAATCCATCAGAACCTCACTCCACAGCCAGGCCCAGGTCCATCCTCAAGGCCAAGTTACGTGGTTTTAAACATTCAAAACCACAGAAGCCATTGTGAGTCCTTTAAAAAGCCCTGTCTCTAAGGAGCTGGAAGGGCAAGGGCCGTCTTAGCACTGAGTCACCTTTTCCTAGAAAAGGGGGTTTCTGATCTCAAGGCTCAGGGGATCCTAAGATCAGGCAAAGAGTTTCCCCGCTTGATGGAAGTTGGACAGGGTTTGAAATGCCCAAGTCTTTGCCAAACCGCCAATGTCTTTGAAATACAACACCAGTTGTCCCACTATGAAAACCCTCTGACTGCTCTCTGGAGTAAGAGTCCCTACTTGTGCTGGGACTGGTCCAGAGCCATAGCCTAGTGAGGGAAGCAGCTGAAACTTCTGTCCTGTCCTCTGAAGCTAAGCCCAACACCTGGCAGCCAGTTCCTGAATCGGTTGCTCACCCTCATCCCTTAGTTCTCTTGGTCTTGTTTGGATACACACCAGGAGGCCAGTGTATTAAAATGTGCGTCTGCTTAGAAGCAATTCCTTTTGACTCAGCAATTGTTTTCCTTAAGATGTAATCCTAGAAGTCATTGAAAAAAATCATGCAAAGATTAGTCTCAAGGATGTTCACTGCAGCATTATTTATGTCAGTTCAAATCATATGAAATTGCCATTTTTAAGGTTAAGAGCAATCAAATGGCCAAGCACAGTGGCTCATGCCTGTAATCCCAAAACTTTGGGAGGCCAACCCAGGAGTTCAATACCAGCCTGGGCAACACGGCAAAACCTAGTCTCTACAGAAAGTCAAAAAATTAGCCAGGCGTGGTGGCATGTGCCTACAGCTTCAGCTATACGGGAGGCTGAGGTAGAAGGATCACCTGATCCCAGAAGATTGAGGCTGTGATGAGCTGTGATCATGACGCTGCACTTCAGCCTGGGTGACAGAGTGAGACCCCAACTCAAAAAAAAAAAGAATAGTCAAATGAACTGAACATATTTCATTTTGTTCAGTTTAACAAAATTAAAACATTAGAAATACCTGGCCTGCATGATCAATATTTATATAGCTAACCCTGAAATGTACCCATATCTTTATAATAAAAATTAAAAAAAAAAGAAATACCTAACTGTCTAATATGAGGGGATGGTTAGCTGTATTTCAGCACCTACTAGAATTCTATGTGGCTGTTAAAAATAATGTTGCAGAAGTATATTTAGTAGAACATACAGATTGGGGATTATATTTCATGAAAAATAATGCAATCTGATCCCTTTTCTGTATAAATGAAAAATACATGTGCAGAGATAATGATAGACCCCAAGATAAGAAGGGTTTTCCCTTGATATTGGAATCATGCATGATTTTTATTTTCCTCTTTTGCTTATCTATGTTTCTGGCCTTTATAACAAACAAACACTACTTGCATAATAACAAAAGTAAACAACCAGATGTGTAATCCCAGTACATTGGAAGGTCGAGGTGGGAGGATTGCTTGAGCCCAGGAGTTCAAGACCAGCCTGGGCAACAAGCAAGACTTTGTCTCTACACAAAAAAAAATCAAAAAAGTATCTGGGTATGGTGGTGCACACCTGTAATCCCAGTTACTCAGGAGGCCGAGGTGGGAAGATTGCTTGAACCCAGGAGGTTGAGGCTGAAGTGAACCTATCCTGCTACTGTACTCCAGCCTCCGCAACAGAGTGACACTCCGACTTTAAATAAATAATCAATGTAAGCAAGAAAGGATTTTTTAAAATAATAAAATAAAGTTAAATAAATAATAATTTATTTATATAAAATAAATAAAGTTAAATAAATAAATAAGTTAAATAATCAGAGATGTTGCCCAAAACTTGTGAGAGGAGATGGGACACAGACCTCCACTCCTTTGCTGCTGGCTGGAGGCATGACCAGGAACCTGCGATAGGGGCAGCAAACAGGGGTGGCACTGAATTGCCCTCCTGGGCCAGCTCGTCTGGGCCAATACCACGGGAGTTCCCTGGCTGGCCAGGGTCTGACCTTGGAGTAGAAGCAAGAGGAGTCGGAAGTACAGGGGTGAGGATGGCTTTCGCTTGAAGAAAAGCTGGACTTCTGGCATCTGAGCGTGACTCTAGAGAAAGGCAGGATGGGTAAGCAGAGGGTCAGTCAGAGATCCATCACAGACTTACCGAGCCCCTCTGTCCTCCGGCTCAGTATGGCCAGGTAATGTTCGGGTCACTCACTGCGGTGTTTTCCTCCAGATTTCCTAAAACTTTTGCTCTTGCCTCACCCGAATTGCACGATAAGCAATCAAATTGTTTCAGCAGAATCAGAGAGTGATTCAAAAGAACAACACGCCTATAATTCCAGCACTTTGGGAGGCCGAGGTGAGAGAATTGTCTGAGCCCACGGGTTCGGGCCCAGCCTGGGCAACTTGGTGAGACCTCATCTCTACAATAAATCAAAAAATTAGCTGGGCGTGATGGCATGTGCCTGTGGTCCTACTTAGAAGGCTGAGGTGGAAGGATCATCTGAGCCCAGCAAATCAAGGCTACAGTGGCTGTGAGCATGCCACTGCACTCCAGCCTGGGGACAGAGTGAAACTCCGACTCAAAAAAAAAGACAAAAGGACTGGGAACACACATCTTTTGTCATCAGTTTTTTTCACCCCCAAAGAACATTAAAAACTCCCTGGGCTGGGCTGGGCTAGGCTGGGTTGGGCTGGGGTAGAGAACTGGGTCAAAGGTTAAATGCCGGAGGGATCCTGTACCCTGCCTTTCCCCAGACTGAGACCCGGATTATGGGGAATAACAGAAATCTCCTGGGGATTTGGAGAGATCTGAAAGTGAGAGACACCTAGGTCTTTTCCCTGGGAGGCTGGGAAGGCACAAACCGGATAGAGTTCCCAAGTGTCTAGCGTGGGAGGAACAGAGTGGAAATGTCTGTGTGTTGCGTGCCTGAGCAGCGAAGGCCGGGGGGGAGCCCCATGGCACTTCCTGTCGCAGGAGAGAGCAACTGGACTTTCTAATGCCAGTTAGCGGCCTCTGAAGGAGGTGAGATTGCTGTCACTTCTGAGCGGTCCACTTTGAGAGTGAGGGACGGTGGAGCGGCGGTACCTGTGTCTCAAGGGCTGACAGCAGGCATGTGTGTCTCCCAGAACACAAGCAGCACCCAGCTCTCTTTTGCTAAGGTACTAACTGAAACTTCTGCCCAGCATGTAGACACAATCTGGCAGATGAAGAGTGAGGAGAGAGACACCAAAATAACAGAGGTCACTTGGAATTCTCTGAGATTACCCTCCCACTGTGCAGCTGAATGACCCCAAAGAGCAAGTAAAGTCCAGATCAAGATAAAGTGATCTTTCTTGCAAACCCAAGGATGTGGCTTGCGATTGGGTGAAGGGACAGTAAGGTCCCACTGAGCACTACATCCTGCGGTTTTGTAGGTGATAGGTAGTCAAGAGGCAAGAAAGGCCAGGGGGTAGACGGATGGAGAAGGCAGACAGACCCAGACTCGGAAGAGCCCTTACAGACCACTGTGTTCGACCTTTTGGCTGGACGGGTGGGGAAATTAAGGCAGAGAGGAGCAGGGAGGTACTTATGGTCACATATAAACCCATGTGGAGCCAGATTTGGGACCCAGCCCTTTCTATGCCTCCAGGCACTGCCAGTGGCCGCAAGACCAACAGGACAGAGTGGGATGGATGGATGGGCACCGTGGAGCCATTCCTGGGGGCTGCAGCTGGGTGGGCAGGCAGTCCTCCTGTCCAGGCTACTCTCAGAGCTCAGTCCTTGGCTTGGGGGGTCTGGGTGCTCATGTGCACGCAGAGTCCTCGCGTCTCCAGCTGTGATGTCCTGTTAATAATCGCACTAACTGTCTCCACACCCGTCAGCACTAATCTCCCACACAGGCTTCCGGGCCTGATTTATCAGAATGGAGGGCACGCTCTTAAAGGGTCACAGCCCACTGCAGAGCTCGGCTCCTTCAGCAGTAAGTGGCAGAACATATTTTCTCTGCTAACACTACTGTATGTTACAGGATAGATTATTTTAAGAATCAAGACTAAATTGAAACAAGGCAGGCTTGATTTTTTTTTCCCCCAGCACTGTAGGAGAGGGTCATGTATCAGCGTGATGCAGTGGGCAAAGTACTAGAGGGTGGCTCCAAAGCCCTGGGCTGAGATCTCAGTCCAGCATTGTTTGGCACAAGTGACCTTGGGCAAGTCACTTACCCTCATTGAACCTCAGCTTCCTCATCAGTAACGTGGAGCATCACAGTCTTCTTTCTTAGTGTATGAGATAGTCTTACAAATCCATCAGGGAAACACAAACCCATCATGGGGGCAGTGGGAAACACACATATACATGGGGGCCTGTAAACATAGGAAAAAAGCTCAAAATCCCTAATAATCTTAGAAATACAACCAGTTAGAAACCTTTTCGGGGGGTGGGAAGAGATAGGGTCTCACTCTGTCACTCAGGTTAGAGTGCAGTGGTGTAACTTCTGCTCACTGCAGCCTCCATCTTCTGGGCTCAAGTGATCCTTCCACATCCTGAGTAGCTGGGACTACAGGCACGAACCACCATGGCCAGCTGGTTTCTTTTTTGCTTTTTTTTTTTGTTTGTATAGACGAGGTCTTGCTATGTTGTCCAGCTTGGTTTTTAAACTCCTGGGCTCAAAGAGATTCTTCCACCATGGCCTCCAACGTGCTGGGATTACAGGCGTGAGCCACCACGCCCAGCCTAAAGACCGTTTTGTAGCATCAAACTGACAAAGGTTAAAAGGTGATAAAAAGCCAGCACTGGGGAATGTGGGGAGGTACAGGCACTCTCGAACTCTGAGAATATAAGTCAGAACAACTTTTGTGTAAGGCAGATTCGGCTGTTAGATGACCTTGCCTTTGACCCTGCAACTCCAAAACTAGAGTTTGGAGGAAAGAATTAACTTTGTGAAGAAAAACGTAAATTAGAGTTTTAGAATTTTATTCCAGATTCTGCTTATGATCGTTAAAAAGGAAAAGAAAACAAATATCTGAGCATTAAGGAATTGGTTAAAGTATGATACAACCATTTGATAGAATACTTTGTATCCAGTTCAACATATGTTTTTCCAGAACCATTAGTGACACAAAATTTTCTAAAAAGTGGACTACAAAATAATATGCGGCCAGGTGCAGTGGCTCACACCTGTAATCCCAGCACTTTAGGAGGCCGAGGTGGGAGGATCACTGGAGGCCAGGAGTTCAAGACCAGCCTGGGGAACATAGTGAGACCTCATCTCTACAAGATAAAATAAAAATAAGAAAATTAGCTAGGTGGGGTGGAGTGCACCTGTAGTCCCAGCTACTTGGGAGACTGAAACAGAAGGATCACCTAAGCCAAAGAGGTCAATGCGACAGTGAGCCACGATAGTGCCACTGCACTCCAGCCTGGGTGAGACAGTAAGACTCTGATTCAAAAACAAAATAATAATAATACGCAGAGTGAAATCTATGGAGAAAAAATTGCTAGAAGGAAGTATTCCAAAATATTGAGAACTGGCAATGAGAGCGACTGCTTAGTCAGTGTTCGTGAATTTTATTTTCTCCTTTTTGCTTATATCCATCTTCCACGTGCTCTATGTGGCCATTACATTTTTAATTTTTATTTTATATTACTTTTGAGTGAGAGTGAGAGGACGAGTGAGAGCAAGAATGAGAGAGAGACAGAGGGAGAGAGAGGAAACGAGACTAAGAGAGTAAACGCGAGGGTGAGAGAGCTAGGGCAAGAGGACAAGAGAGAACGAGAGAGAGAGAGAGAAAGAGAGAGAGAAAGAGAGAGAGAGAGCCAGCAAGAGGGAGAGTGGGAGAGCCAGCAAGAGACAGGAAGAGAGAGCGAGAGTGAGAGGAAGGAAACTGAGAGACGGCAAGAGCGAGGCAGCGTGCGCGCGTGGGTCTACATTTTTTATTTTTAAAACAATAGAGGTTATTTATGGAGGAGCGGGGGAAGAAAGAGATTTATGACAATAAGAGCTACTCTTTCTCTGTCTCCCTAGGGTGAACTAAGGAAACTAGACCCGATAGAGGAGTCTATTCCATTGTCCTCCTGGGGGGGCCCTGCCTCGACCCTGTGTCCCCATGCACTCCTTTGTATTTCTGCCAGGCCTGGCCAGGCCCTGTCTTCTCTTATAGCTACTCACGTGCCCATCTCTCTTCGTGGCCTTAGAGGAACTGATGGTGAGGCCCACCATGTCTCGCCATCACCACCCACCCAGAGCTTCTCCCAGAATTGCTACCCAGTGAGTGCCTGTTGGATTACCTGAAGAGCCGTCCACTCGAGTTGGATTGCCCTGGAGGCACTTCCCTGCCCACTGGGCACCTCCAGGGGGTCCGTTGACCTTGTCTGTGCCAGACCCCACACAGCTCCCATCCATAACCCCTCTCAGCAGTGTTCCTTCTGGAAGGCTGCCCATAGCTTGCTGGTCCCAGGAAACCTGAACTACAACCCCTCTTGTGTGGACAGTGAGTGTACTAAGGCTTTCCAGGATGTGTGTTCCCTGGAACCTCTTAACCCAGGTCAAGGACTCTCAGCCCATTATACAGAGGAGACAAAGACTCTGAGACTCGGAATGACTTGCCTACAGTAGAACCACGGAGAAGGGGAGCCTTTACCCCAGACTTGAATCCAGTGCTTTGACCCTGTGCTCCAGGCATGCTCCTTAGCTCAGTGCAGCAGAAACCCAGACCCAAATGAATATTCTGAAGCCTTCACGCAGTGTTAGGTTTGGATCCCAACACTACCATTTCCTAGCTGCGTAGCCTTGGACAAGTCACTTTCTCTCCCAGAGCCTCCGTTTTCTCATCCATAAAATGGTCCTAATCATCTCTATCTCAGGGGGTTGTTGAGAAGGTTACATTACAGGGGGGAAGCCCTCACACAGGACCTAACTCAGCATATGCAAATTCTCTCCCTGGTCAGATGGACCTTTGACAAAGGGCTGCCTCCAGACATGGCTGCCGGGAGGGCCTTGTCCTATATTTCTCTGTGGGAATGGTTCTGCCTTCCCATGCCCTCAGCTCAACAGGGCTGCCCAGGTGGCCAGTGGCAGAGGATGCTTCCTCCTCCCTTCCCACTTCCACCCCTCACCCAAAAAAGGGCTCCAAACGCCTTCTGTAGCTTCTTGACTGAGCAGAGAAGGAGGGTGGGAATAATGACAATGAGGAGCCGGGCTCGGTGGTGCAGCCTGTAATCCCGCGCTTTGGGAGGCTAAGGCGAGTGGATTGCCCGGGCTGCGGGTTCAAGACCCACCTGGGCAGTTTGGCGAGACTTCATCTCTACAATTCATCAAAAAATTAGCCAGGTGTGGTAGCGTGCGCCTGTAGTTCCAGCTACTTGGAAGGCTGAGGCGGAAGGATCGCTGGAGCCCAGCAGGTCGAGGCTGCGGTGGCTGGGAGTGGCCACTGTGCTCCAGTCTGGGTGACAGAGTGAAACTCCAACTCAAAAAAAAAAAATGACAGTGAGGGATTGACAGAACTGGTCTCTGCCACAGGTTCACTGTGGATATATCACTTGCTATAGTGCACTGAGTAATAGCCCCCAAATATCAGGTCCTAATCCCTAGATTAGACTGTAAATCATACCTTATAGAGCAAACATTTGCAGGTATGATCAAATTGAGGATTTTGAGATCAATTTGCCTCAATTATGAGGGGGACCCCCCCAAGATGGAATTATGTTTTGGAGAGTGGCCCTTTGGGCTTCTTCAGCTAGATAAGTGCTCTAGGGACACATCAGCATCAGTGTGCCAGCTAGCTTTGTTATGAGAGGCTGTGTTTGGCTTCAGTGAATTTTTTTTTTTTTTTTTGGAGAGTCTTTCAACGTGTTTGTCCATTTCACAATGGGTGATTTATGAATGCACCTGCCCTCACCACGTTGAGTGTTCAGCAGTTTTGGACCCAAAACAGCAATGCCCCCCATGCCCCACCCTCCCTATCTTCCAATAATCTCGCCCTGAGTGACTTTTTGTCATTTCCCCAGATGGAAAAAGTCCTCAAAGGGAAATATTTTGCTGATGTGGAAGAGGTGAAACAAAAAAATGGCAGAAGCACTAAAAGGCATCAAAATTCATGAGGTTCAAAAACCATTTTAAACAGTAGAAAAAGCATCTCCATAGGTATATTGTATCAAATGGAGAGTATTTTGAAGGTGACTGAAGTTTCAACATGTAAGAATAAACACATGATTTTTATAAATAAATTCCAAGTTTTGGGGGAGTGCCTCCTTGTATAGAAGGTGGAAGTCTAAACACAATCACAAGTGTCCCCATAAGAGAGAGAGAGAGAGAGAGATTTAACACAGACTGAAGAAAAGGCAATGTGACCACAGAGGCAGGAGACTGGAGTGATGTAGACACAAGCCGAGGAACGCTAGCAGCCACCAGAAACCAGAAAGGCAAGGAATGGACCTTCCCTCAGAGACTCCGGAGGGAGCATGACCCCACCAACACCTTGGTTTCCACCCAGTGAAACTGATGCTGGACTTCTCACCTCCAGAGCTGTGAGAGAATACATCTTTGTTATTTGACGCTGCCAGGCCTGTGGCAATTTGTTATAGCAGCCACCGGAAACTAATACACTCGCCCTGAGCCCACGTGAAAGTTCTGTGACTCCAAGCTTATAAACAAAGACTAAACAAACCTTCCTGTTAAAGAATGAAGAAAGCAACTTGCTCTGGGTTGTCACTCAGTCGTTTGACATCAAATGTCCCTTCTGGATGCCAGAAGGCCAGTACAGGGTCCAACACAACCTCAATACTCTTGGAGAAGGGTCAGGGAATTTCAAAAGTGCTGCACCAAGCCCAGACCCTAAGACTGGCACAGCTTAGCTGTACTTTTATGTACAGGGCACTAGGTTTACTTTTGTTTGGGGAAAAAAGGGGTTTGGATTCTTACCAAAAAAGAGAGAGGGAGAGTTTTGGCACAGTTCCAAAGAATGTAATTTTAAGAGAATTACAGAGAATTAGCAACAGAATGAATTGTAAAGGCCACTCAGCCAGTTCGATGTCTTCCTACCCAGGCCAAAAAACCAATGCCCAGAGAGGGGAAGGAACTCACCCAAGGTCACAAAGCCAGTCAGCTGAGATGGGGCTACAACTTGGGCCTTTCAGCTCCTCCTCTACCCCCCCCCCCCACCAAACACACACACACAAACAATTAGATTCCTAGTACTCCTCAGCTTGCCACCTTTCATCCTCTGGGAACCTGTTGTATTAGTTTCCTAGGGCTGGTGCGACAGAGGGTCACAAACTGGGTGGCTTACAACACCAGACATGCAGCCGGGCTCGGTGGCTCAGCCTGTAATCCCGCGCCTTTGGGAGGCTGAGGTGAGTGGATTGCCTGAGCCCGCGGGTTCGAGACCCGCCTGGGCAAGCGAGACCTCATCTCTACAACAAATCAAAAAAAAATCAGCCGGGCGTGGTAGCGCGCGCCTGTAGTTCCAGCTACTCGGAAGGCTGAGGCGGAAGGATCGCCAGAGCCCAGCAGGTCGAGGCTGTGGTGGCCGGGAGCGGCCACTGCACTCCAGTCTGGGCGACAGAGTGAGACTTCAACTCAAAAAAAAATAACTAAATACAAATAAAGGGAGACATTGAGGCCGACTGGGATTGAAACTACTTGCCCTTGACACCTTGACCAATATCCCAGTTATTTTTCAAGGTTCAGTTAATGAGGCACCTTCTCTACTGTACTTCAGTAGAATAGCCTAATCTTACCTTTTCGTGTGTTTTAAATCCAGTG
>CAUYQG010188073.1:0-39885 GCA_963574415.1 Tarsius wallacei
AGCTCTAAATATCGACCTCCCATATGACCCTGCAATCCCCCTACTGGGAATATACCCTGAAGAACTCAAAACACTCTATCAAAAAGATACCTGCACACGTATGTTTATCGCAGCATTTTTCACAATAGCAAGAACCTGGAAGCAACCATGCTGTCCATCAAAAGATGATTGGATTAAAAAAATGTGGTACATATACACGATGGAATTCTATGCTGCCATAAAAAAGAACAAAATCAGGAATTTCGCAGCAACCTGGATGGAACTAGAGTCTATAATACTGAGTGATCTTCTCTCACAGAAACAAAGATCTGAGTCTCGCCTGTTCTCACTCATATAGTGGACCTTGAACATCTATCATAATACTATAAGAAAAGGATTAACAGTGGCGGGAAACTACGGGGGGGTAGGGAGGTGGGATTAGTCAACATCTGTCTGGGGACGGGGAGACACCCCTTATCAACAAGGGTGCCTGAACAATACATATTTGTATACCTAACCCTTAACTGTACTCCACAATTTTAAAATAAAAAATATGTTTATAAAAAATAAAAAAATAAAAACTTCTACATAAAAAAAGATGTATCTGCACACCAATGTTAATTGCTACACTATTCACAATAGCAAAGACAGGATATTAACCAAAGTGTCCTTCAGCAGATGAACAGATAAAAGAAAAAAGTGTTACATATACAGAATGGAATACTATTCTGCCATAAAAAGAATAAAATCTTGTTATTTGTGGCAACATGGATGAGCCTGGAGGACATTATATAAGTAAAATAAACCAGGCACAGAAGGACAAATACTACATGATGTTACTCATTTGTGGTATCTAATAAAAAATGGATCTTATGTAAGTACAGAGCAGAAAAATGGTTTCCAGGGACTGTGGAGGGTAGTGGGAAGGGAGGATGGAAAGAGTCAGTCAATGGACACCATTGAAGAGTGAGTCACCCTACTGTGCAATGTAACACCAGAATTATTTCAAAATAACGATAACACAGGCTTTTGAATCTCCTTACCACCAGGAAATGATAGGTATTTGAGGTGATATGACTTGCTAGTTACCATAGTTTGATTATTTCACAATGTATACTGATATTAAAACATCACATTGTACCCCATAAATATCTGCAATTATTATGTGTCAATTAAAAATAAAACTTAAAAAAATCCAAGAACCCTGGGTCCCTGAGGATTTCAGACCCACCATAACATCCCTAGCTCTCCTTCCTGAATGAATGAAAATCCCATCTTCTCTAAGCCATTGCTACTTAGGATAACTCTGCTCTGGAAGTTAAACTGGTATTCTGGTGAATGCAGTAGACTCTGTTCACAGTTCCCCTGACATTAATTATTCCCTTATCTTCCAAAACAGATCTCTAATTTTGTTGTGGTATGCACCTCTTTTGCAGTATACCTGCATCTCAGAGGGAGATTATCTACCCTTAGTTCTACAAGTGGAACTAATTAGTCTGAAAGTAATTTCATTGTCCTAGTCAGTGACATGCACTGATTTGGACACAGACATTGACCAGTCTTGTTCAGTGGGCTGTGGGGGATATCTGCTGGAGGACTTGTCTGAAAGAGCTGTATTCATCTTGTTAACCCTGTGGGTAAAGAGGGGTTCGACAGTATCCCTGTGCAAGGGGTCCTACTTATAATAAGTCAAAATAGTTTTTTTTTCTTTTAATTTCTTCTACCGAGAGCTGTCATTTGCTCCTGTGCTTTAGAAACCAGTATTTTCCTCTATCTACCTCCTTCCTCTAATATTCCCATCCCAAAGACATCACCTATGTGTATATTTTTTTCTTTCCATTGTGTTTTTCTTCTTATTTGTGTGAGGGGCACTTTGACTTGAACTCTGGTGTCCCCACTACACTTGCCACCCAGCCCAGCCCCATGTTATCCAGCTTAGAACTGGTAAGGGCAGAAGGGAAAGAGTTATTCCAGACAAACTCGAAAAGGTACCCTCATATGTACTACTAATGGCTGATTTGATACGTTAAGCTGTAGTTAGTGAGATTTTAAGTGTTTCTATCAGATAAGATTCTGTCACTTTTCCCCCCAGCAATCCTATCTTTCTTATATATTAATAATACAGATTTCAGTTCTTCTGGTTTGGTGTTGGAGTACATTATAAAAGTCTCCTAAGTCATCAAAACTTTGCGCAGATGTATCAACTGTACTTTCTGCCATCATTCAGAGTGCCTGCTCACAAGCTTCCTGCTGGCTTCCTTGAGTCGGTTCAGGGATTGGTATCTTCCCTTTTCAATAATCACCATCACCCTGGAATACCTTCCTGCTTCCCAGAGGTCCTATTACTAACTAGGTATTCTTAGGTCAAACTGATGAGGAGGCCTGGCATTCTGGTATAGCCTTTGACAATGTTCTTATAATGAGTAATGAACTACCAAAACCTCTGAGACAGAAACCTTCAGCAGCCATGTTTATCCATTATTGGGAAATGTGTGCTTATCTGTCTTCATGGAGGTGACATAGTCTAGCTTCTTCAAGGCAGTTTGTCACCTTAAGGAATGAATGTTTTAAAATGTTCCTCCAAAGTTCCCCTGAATATAAGTCAATCATCTACATATGAGAGCACTGTTAAAAAGTTTACATCTTAAAATTCTTCTATCTGTGTTGAAAAGTTCTAGGGTTCTGGAGATGAAGCATGCTTTTAAAATGAAAATTCTGACTGAGATGAATATTTGACAGTTATGTTTTTTCTTCTCTTTTTCAGCATGTGTATTTGATCATACTCACTTTTTAAGCCTTACTCAGAAAATTACTGATTTCTTATTAAGCTTCTTTAGAATATATTGTATTGGATATTGTCTGTTCCTTTGTTTAGTACCCTATAAACCAGTCATACTCTAAATTCTCCAGATTTTCAAATTTATCACCTCAATTATAAATGCATTAAAACCTTGAGGTTTAAATATGCTGTTAAGAAGTATTTAATATTGTTTTATGTCATTTATGCTTGACCTAGTACTCCTCCTAGATTATTCCTTAAAGCATGGATATGCTTTCTAGGCTGCTTCATTTTTATCCATCTCATGTAAGAATAACTGAATCTCCTTGTTAAAGATCCTCCCTTAATTGTGTTTGAATTCCATGCTCTGGGAGCACTGACTACAAAAAGTGCCTACCTTAATTTCCCTGCAACCTCAGCCCCCAATTCATTCTCTCTCTCTCTCTTTCTGAGTTTGTCAGACAAAGTATTAGGATCTGCCTCCCTGGCCCACCTGTCTTCTGTCAGATCATAGACCTTAGCTTATAAATTAAGTATGAGAGGTGGCTGAATATGCTTTCTGCCTCTCTGGTGAGCAGAAACTGGAGCTGGTGGTGGTGGTTGTACCCATGTTAGTCAGACCCAGGGGCCAGAGTTGTTCAAAGTGTCAAAGGTCTTACTTCTCTTCTTCCATCTCCTATATTCTCCAGAAATTCTTGTTCACTATCATATACCTCAGATTTAAGTAATCCTTCGCACTTGGACCACAGAGGCCTAAACGACTAGGTCATTTTAGGGAAGGGACCTAGAATGCTTGAAAAATAAAGGTGATTTGTGATCTTCTGCCCAGGACTTGGCATGGATTTCCATCTATTTGTTCTGATACCTCCTCTGACAGCCCTACTGGCATGAAATTGCTAGAAAATCATTCCAGGGACCTGGATCCATAGTGGTTAAACAGAGATGAACTGAGTTTTGGATAGCACAGATCATTCTGAATTGGCACTCCAGCAGCATTGTGTACTGCACAAAAATTCCAGGAGCATTATTCACAGTGAATGTAATGGCAGCCTACAGTGGTGATTAATAACAAAGACGTTGCAGCCAGGCTGCCTGGGTTTGTATGCTTATAGCCGTGTGACTTTGGGAACATTTTTAAAGTTCTCTGTGCCTCTGTACCCCAGTTTCCTCAAGTATGAAATGGTATTATTGTCTACTTCATAGGGCTGTTATGAGATTGAATGAGTTAATGTAGATAATTATTTAGAACCGTACATAGTGAGCATCAAAAAAGTGTTTTCCTTTCATCATGCTATGGTTCTGTCCTTCACCTAGCTGGCCTGTTGGTCCACCTGGGATAGAGTAGGGGTGAGATAAAGTCTTATAAATGTTATAAAATAAATGCAAGGAGGAATATACAGAAAATATTTGTCTTCCAGCATAATAGAATGATTCAATAGGCAAATAACTAGCCTATTGTATATGAAGCTTGACAATTAAGTTTGCAAACTCATCCTAGAAAAAGTGCTACATACCTCATTATTGAATATCACTATGGTCATCTTGGGAAGCTGTGTGCTGATGCCAGAACCTAGTCTACACATAGAAGCAATTTTGGAACTCTTTTTCTGGAATGGACATCAGAGATGTTATTGTACTACCCTTGATGTCCTGAATGTCATCAAATGTCTTCCTTTCAATATTTCCATTATCTTCAGGTAAATAAAAAAATCACTGGGGGCCTGATCAGGTGAGTAGGGAGGGTATTCCAATACAGTTATTTGTTTTCTTGCTAAGAACTTCCTCACAGATAGTTATGTGTGAACTGGTGAAATGTTGTGCTATAAGAGCTCCTTAGGGGCCATTTTTGCACACACCTTTCTCAGGCTAAGATTTTCAGTTAAGATTTTCCTGACTATTACTCTATCAATGTTTATGCTTTTCACAGTCAACCAATGATTTTGACATAATACGATGAATTTTTGCAATATTCTCATCACTTCTGCTCATTACTGTCTGTCCTAATTTCTCTTGATCAGTGATCCTTTCTCCCACCTCAGAAAAATGTTTAATCCATTTGTACACTGCCATTTTCTTCATGGCATTATTCTCATAAAGTTGGGCTAACATGTTGGGCTAACATGATTTTGCTTCCACTTTTGCCAAACTGAACAAAAAATTTAATGTTTGTTGGTCTAATTCAAGCTCCAACATTTTCTCAATGGCCAAAACCAACCCCCCCCCAAAAAAAACCTAACAAACATGCAACAGCAATAATGAATGCAACTTGGCAAGATACCACCACACATCGATACAAGCACAGCTGTGAGACACTGATATACCAAGGTTATGGAACTTTACCAAGTTGTTTGTACAGTCTTGCCAACATAAGTGCACAGTGACAAGTTTGTGAACTTAATGTCAGACCTCATAAGAAAGAATTTGCTAAACTTTGTTTGAAGCACCTCATCCCTGCCATGCACACCTTATGCATCACCTATCAGTAATCACCCTAGAGAAAGCAAATCCTAAAATTTTCTCATATTATAGAGAAGAAGCTAGTTCTACCTTCAGTAGCTATTCCTTGAAGATTTACTCCTGATATCAAGAGCATATAAAACAGAAGAAGTTTAAAAAGACCCTGCTCCTTTTCTGTTCATTGTCAAGAAGATCAGAGAGATGGAGGAAGCCTTTCATTCAACATGTGGGTCTTCAGTTCAAAGTGGGTGAAAGGAGCATTTGAAAAGTAAGGGCAATGTCAAGGGCAGGGAGCTTCTGCCTCAGACATGATTTGGAATCCTGGTGTCTGATGTGCAGCAGATTCCAGGCCAAGACAGGGAAGCTCAACTGAGAAAAGAGAGCAAAGCAGTGTGGTCAGACAGACAGAAGGCATGCAGGGCATTTCCAAGCCCCTGTCAGTGGTGTTTGGCAGGGGCAATAAGTTGAGAGCTGTGGGACTTTTGGGAGACTGTGACAAGAAAAGTCAACTTCACAGCTGAAGAGTTGGAGAGGATTTTAAGTCAAGATCCTGGAGAAGGATGTGGTAGATACTCAAAGGTGGAAGTTCAACTGGACTCAGAAAGAGATGACTGATGTTGAGGGAGTGCAATGCCAACCAAAAGAGTGGGTCTTCTGTTCACCAGCCACAGATTGCAGCAGGTGTGTGTGTGGGTGTGTGTGTGTGTATGTGTATACATACATACATATATATATATATAAAACACATATATGCACGTATATAAATATGTGTCTCTACATATATACATGTGTATGTATCTGAGTGTGTGTGTAGTCTTCCATCCAGATCAGCCAGAAGGCAGGTGGTCCAGGGAAGCAGCTATCACCCTATCTATACTTATCTGTGTGTATATCTATATGTATCTATCTATCATCTACCTACCTATCTAATCTATAATCTATCTATCTGTCTATCTAGAAATAGACATTCATTTTAAGGAATTGGTTCATATGTTTGGGGAGGCTGGCAAATTCAAAATGTGCAATACTGTTTTGACTTGCACTTTCCTGTTAGTCATACTGAGCATGTTTCTTGTGTTTTGGGTCATTGACCATTCTTTGGTCTTCATAAGATTTGCTGAAGAAGGCAAGAGAGGGTGAATATTTTATTTATCTTATTTTTTAAATTGAGTTGAATGAATAGAGCAGTTGTAGTTTTTGGCAAAACTGAGTGGAAATTACCCACATACCGTCTCCCCACTCCCACATACAGCCCTCAACCATCAATATCCAATACTAGTGAGGTGCATTTGTTACATTCTATGAACCAGCGTTGGTATATGCTTATCAACCAAAGCCGAAAGTTCACATTAGCATTCTTTCTTTGTATTATACATACTACAGGCTTTGACAAATTTGTAAAGACATATTCACCATTACAGTATAATACAAAATATTTTCACGGTCTTAAAAGAACACCTCTACCCCACCTATTCATCCTTTCATCTCCCAAATCCCTGGGGATATTTCTTATATACCCTAGCTCTTCAACACAGTCTTTTAAGAGAAAGTTAGATTCTTTCTGAAATAGAAAGATAGTGATAGTGGAAATGCCTCCCAATGGCTGCTGTGGAACTCTGGACTGATATCCTCCTGATACATTGAAAACAAGATGAATGATACAGTCAGTGTTATATGCTGCCAGATAAACAAAATTATGGACTTTGTAACAACTTGGATGGATTTGGAGTCTATAATACTCAGTGATCTCTCATGGAAACAAAGATCTGAGTACTAAGGGTACTCACTCATAAGCAGTCCCTGAACATTTATCACAATACTAGAACAGGAATTGGCAGTAGTGGGACACTACCAGGGGAGTAGGGATACATAACAACAATAAGGGTACCCAAACTTTACCTGTACGATGGCCAGTTATGTACCTAACCCTGAGTTGTACCTCACATCTTTAAAATAAAAATTTTAAAAAAGAATTTTCTGTTGCTAAGCTAAGCTCCATTAATGAAGGAAAATTAAAATCCTTCTCAGACATCCAAAGATAATATGTCACCTTCATACTGACTCTTGAGGAGATGCTTAAGAAAGTTCAAAGCCTGGAAGTGAAAGAATAATTCCACCCATCACAAAACATAGGCAAGCTTAGAGTTAACAGACCATATAAAGCAAACACAAACCTAAAAAGCAAAGCATCTTCTTAATAGCAATATAACAGGAACAAACACTCACACATCAATAATGAGCTTAAATGTGAATAGACTTAATGTGCCACTCAAAAGTCATAAAGTAGTAAATTGAGTAAAGAAACATGAACTAGGCCAGGTGTGGTGGCTCAGCCTGTAATCCTAGCACTTTGGGAGGATGAGGCAAGAGGATTGCCTGAGACCGGGGGTTCGAGAATAGCCTGGGCGAATTGGTGAGAACTTGTCTCTACAATAAATAAAAAAAACTAGCCAGGCATGGTGGCATGCATCTGTAGTTCCAGGTAATTGGAAGGCTGAAGTGGAAGGATCACCTAAGCCCAGCAGGTCGAGGATATGGTGGCCGTGAGCATGCCCTGCACTCCAGCCTGGGCAACAAGAGCGAGACTCTGATTCACAAAAGAAGAAGATGATGAAGAAGAAGAAGAAGAAGAAGAAGAAGAAGAAGCAGCAGCAGCAGCGGCAGCAGCAGCATGAACTATCCTTCTGCTGCTTTCAGAAAACTCATCTCACTGCAAATGACACCCATAGGCTCATGATAAAGGGCTGGAGAAAGATCTTCCTTGCAAATTGAAAACAAAAAAGTGCAGTAGCAGCTATTCTTACATCAAACAAAATAAACTTTAAGCCAACAAAATAAAAATGGATACTAAAGGACACTACATCATGACAAAAAACTCAATTCATAAGCAAGAAATATCTGTCTTTAATATATATGCACCCAACATAGGAGCACACAGATTTATAAAAATTGTTAAGTAATCTAAGAGAAGACACAGAGAGCCATAAAATTATAGTCGAGGACTTTAATACCCCACTAACAGTCTTAGACAGAACATCAAAGCAAAAAACTAACAAGGAAATCTGGAACCTTAACTCGACACTTGAGCAGTTGGAATTAAAAGACAGCTACAGAACACTTCATCCAACAACAAGAGAATATATATTCTTCTCATCAGTGCATGGAACATATTACAAGATTGATCACATTCTTGAATACTAATCAAACATTGAGCAAATTTCAAAAGATTGAAACCCTACCTTTCAAAGATTGAAATTCTGAGACCACAGTGGACTAAAAGTAAATATCATCACCAACACACAAACATATGGAAATTAAACAAAACACACAAATATATGGACATTAAACAACATGCTTCTGAATGACTTTTGGATTAACAGAGAAATGAAAGCAAAAATGTAAAGATTCCTAGAAACAAACAAAAAGACACAACACACCCAAACCAGTGGATGCCATGAAATTGATACTGAGAGGGAATTTTATAACATTGCATGCACATGTCAAAAAAAGGGATCTCAAGTAAATAGTCTAACATCACACCTAAGGGAGCTAGAAACACAAGAGCAATCCAATCCCAGAATTAATGGAAAAATAGAAATCAATAAAGTCACAGTTAAATTAAATATAAGGGGGTGACCCACCAAAACAAAATTTATTTATAAAACAATTGTGTATTTATACTTACATGTTTTAACTTCAGTCACCTTCAAAGTACTCTCCGTTTCATGCAATGCATCTATTGAAATGCTTTTTCCACTGCTCAAAAGAGTCTTTGAACTTGTCACTTTTAATGACTTTTAATGGTTCTGCTATTTATGTTTTATCTTTTCTACATCAACAAAACATTTCCCTATCACCTGCTCAGGGTGAGACAGGGTGAATAGGAAGGATGTGGCATGGGGGAATCATATCGTTTTGGGTCAAAAATTGCTGAACACTCAGTGCCATGTGGGCAGGTGTACTTGAAAATCACTCATCATAAAATGAGCAAATGCATTGAAAGAATCTAAAAAAAAAAAAAAAAAAAAATTCACTGAAGCCAAACTCAGCCTCTCAAAAAATGCTAGCTGGTACATTGATGCCAATGAGTTCCTAGAACACTTACCTTGTTGGGTTTGGGGAACTATACTAAAAGGGGACTGGATGTTATCAAAATTTTTTTCTGCATCTAATTATGTAATCATGTGGGTTTTGTTTTTACATATGTTGATGTATTTAATTACATTTACAGTCTTGCAGATGTTGAACCAGCCCTGCATTCCAGGAATGAAGACTACTTGGTCATGGTGGATAATTTTTGAGATGTGTTGTTGGATTTGGTTTGCTAGAATCTTGTTGAGAATTTTAGCATCTATGTTCATCAAGGATATTGGCCTATAGTTCTCTTTCTTTGTTGGATTTTTACCTGGTTTGTGCATCAGTGTAATGTTAGCTTTATAAATTAATTTGGGGAGACTTTCATCTTTTTCAGTTGTCTGGAATACTTTCAACAGGATTGGTATCAGCTCCTCCTTGTATGCTTTAAAGAATTCTGCAGGAAAGTCATCTGGTCTAGGGTTTTTTTTGGTAGGTAGTTTTCTTATGATATAGTTGATTGCCTGGGTTATTACTGGTCTATTCAGGGTCTTCATTTCTTCTTGTTTCAACCTAAGGGGGTTGTGTGATGTCAGAAAGTCCTCCATTTCATTTAGGTTTTCAAGTTTGTTTCCATACAAGTGCACATAGTAATATCTAATAATCTTTTGAATTTCTTTGGTGTCAGTTGTACTTGATCTTTTGCATTTCTGATTGTGTTTATTTGGGCTTTTTCTCTCTTTTTCTTGGTTAGTCTAGCTAGGGGTCCAAGAGTCTTATTTATCCTTTCAAAGAACCAGCTTTTCATTTCATTGATTTTTTTGTATTTTTTTTTTTTGTCTTTTATGTCCCAAATTTGGGCTTTTATTTTGATGATCAGAATTCTTCTGCTGAAGTTAGGGTTTTTGTGGTCTTGCTTTTCCTGCTTCCTTAGGTGATTTGCTAGGCTGTTAACTTGTTATCTTTCCATTTTCTTCAAGTGTGTTCATAGAGATATGAATTTCGTTCTTAGTACTGCTTTCATGGCATCCCAGAGATTTTGGCAAGATGTTTCTTCATTTTCATTTGTTTCCAGGAATCTTTTAATTTTTGTTTTGATTTCCATGTTGACCCAGGAGTTGTTCAGCATCATGCAGCTTAGTGTCCATGTCTCTGTGGGTTTTGGTGAAACTTTGTTGGTGTTAATATTTATCGTTATTACACTGTGGTCTGAGAAGGTGCAAGGCAGAATTTCAATCTTATGGAATTTATTTATGCTTGATTTATGGCCAAGGATGTGGTCGATCTTAGAGTAAGTTCCATGTGGTGATAAGTATAATGTATACTTTGTGGTTGTTAGGTGTCGTGTTCTCTAGGTATCAATTAAGTCCATTTGGTCAAGCATCACATTGAGTTTCCAGATCTCCTTGCTGATTTTTTGTCTTGATGATCTGTCTAGGGTTGTGAGTGGGGTATTTAAGTCCTCAGCTATGATAGTGTTAGAGTTAATATCTTTTTTTAGTTTATCTAGAAGCTGCTTTATGAAAGTTGGTGCTCCTATGTTGGGTGCATATATGTTTAGAATGCATATTTCATATTGCTAGATTTAAATTTTTATCATTATGTAGTGACCTTCTGTATCTTTTTAAATTTTTGATGGCTTAAAGGGTATTTTGTCTGATATTAAGATTGCAGCTTCTGCTTTCTTTTGTGTTCCATTCACCTGAAAATTTGTTTTTTATCCTCTTACTTTGAGTCTGTGAGTGTACTTTCTGGTGAGATGGTTCTCTTGGAGACAACATATTATTGCATCATGATATTTTATCCAATTTGCCATTCTTTGTCTTTTCAGTGGTACATTTAGTCCATTCACATTCAGGCTAATCATTGAGATGTAAGAGTTTATCCCTGTCATAAGGTTCTTATAAAGCTTGTTGCTGCTGCTGCTGTTTGTATGCTTATTTGTTTGCTGTCTTTCTTTTGACTTTCAAGTTGATTATGTGCGTTTTCAATCATTTTCCTGCATTATTGTGAAGGGGGTTGATGTTCTTTTTTCTTTCTTCTGTGTTTAATATTTTCTTAACTGTTTCTTGTAGAGCTGGTCTGGAGTTGATCTTAGGTATTGAATGTCTGGGAAGGATTTTAATTCTCCCTCCCTGATGAAACTTAGCTTAGCTGGGTAAGTATTTCTTGGTTGAACTTGTTTATCTTTGAGAACTTTGAAGATTGGACTCCAATCTCTCCTAGTCTGAAGTGTTTTTGTAGATAAGTCAGCTGTTATTCTAATTGGTCTTCCCAGATAGGTAGTCTGACCTTTCTGTCTTGCTGCCTTTAGGATTTTTTCTTTTATACCTACTTTGTGTAAGCAAATTACTATGTGTGCAGGAGTTGTTCTTCTCATTTGTTGTCTTGCAGGGGTTCTTTGACTCTCTTGTGTTTGAATGGTCACATCTTTGATGAGATGAGGGAAGTTTGGGCTATTTTCATGGAATGTTTGTCTCTGTCTCTCTATCTGCCTCAGAGATCCCAATTAATCTTAGATTTGGTCTTTGCGTATAATCACTTATCTCTTGGAGGCTTTGTTTTTGTCTTTTAAAGCTTCTTTTCTATGTTTTTACCAGTTTGAGTTAGTTCCATATTTTGGCCCTTAGGCTCTGAGATTCTTTCTTCTGCTTGGTTAATTCTGCTTTCTATGCTTATCAGTCTGTTGTTTATTTCATTCACTGTATTCTTTATTGCTTTTACCTCAGTTATCAACTCCTTCATTCTTTCTTCTTACCTCTCCTCATTTCTATTTATTCTATCTATTAATATCTCGATATCTGGATTTTTGTTTTGAGCCCAGTCATTTGGGGGCTCTTCATTGTTTTCATTCCAAAATCTGTATTCTCAACTGTCCTCCCAGGATTCTGTATGGGAACCATATCTGTCTTTCATTTTTCTTCATATGTGTAGGGGTTGCAGCTAACAAATAAATAGAGAAACAAAGACAGGCAACACAAAACAAAACAAAATACAGATAATCATACAAACAAACAAACAAAAAACCCCTGTTGATGTACTCAAAAATACCCATACACAAACAGAAAATCTAGAAAAAAAGACATTAAAAATTAGGTACAAAGCAAATATGAGAGTGTAAACAAAAACAGAAAGAAAAGGAGAAAAAAAAAACAAAAAATAAAACAAAAAACAGCAAACAAACAAAACAAAACAAAAACTTGCTCTGCAGTCATTTCTGTAACTCCAGGTCCCTTTTGGCTGCTGCTGCTGCATTAAGGAACAGCTCTGGTCTCTAGCTCATCTCCTCTGCTCTCGGTACAGGTTGATAGGGTTGCACTTAGTGTGGGCCAGATGCCCCATGGACTACTGTGGGAGGAAGACGGATCAGATCTGGACTCACCCAAATTATCTGCTGCAGCTAATGTCAAGTCTCCCACTTAGATTTGATGTTATTGTGCCTATTCCAGCATGGGGGCAGAGGGGTTGTCTGTCTCTCCGAGTTCAAAGAGGGGTTAGCCTCTGGGTCCTAGGCTGGATGCTTGACAGAGTTGGCTGGGGCAATGCAGTTCTTTGCCCAGTCCCAGGACAGATGGTGCTGGTCAGTGTCTCCTCACCGTCAGTGGTTCCAGATTTTCATGCTCTACCTTCTCCATGGTTCCTGGGGCTTGTGCCGGTCTGCTGCCACTGGTGATGGGGTAGGCTGGGTACCAGGTGGTGAGGAACAGCTGTTCTCTGCTGCTTCCTCTCAAGAGAGCCCCAATAATGGCAGACAATCCTGCACGCTCGGGACTCCAATCTCAGGGAGATGGTGGGTAGTAGTCACCTCTGGAGGAAAGCACCAGGTACATGAACCCAAGTCTCCCCTCAGATGGGCTTTCACTCATCCAGTGACACACACACACTCACACAGAGAATCTTTATGGACACTCGCTTTTGCAGAGACTCTCACACTCTGACCTGTTCCATCACCATCTTGCCTCCTCTCCCCTATAGTCATCTTTGAAATATTCCCCTTGGGAAGCTAGGCAACAATTCTAGTGCCTAATCCACCCATCAAAGCAATTTTGAAATTCTTTTTCTGAAATGACCACCAGAGTCATCATTGTTATTTTTCAAGTTGTAACAATTAAATTTGTAAACTTGCCACTGTGCACTTAGGTTGGCAGCACTGTACAAATAACTGTATTGGAATACCTTCCCTGCTTCCCTGATCTAGCTCCCAATGACTTTTTTCTTTACTTGAGGATAAAAGAAACATTGGAAGGAAGACACTTGATGACATTCAGGAACATCAAAGGTAACAAGACGGCAACTCTGATGGTCATTCCAGAAAAAAAAATTTCACAATTGCTATGATGGGTGGACTAGTGCTGGCATTAGTGCATAGTTTACAAGGGGAGTACTTCCAGGATGACCATAATGATATTCAGCAATGAAGTATGTAGCACTTTTTCTAGAATGAGTTCACAAAGTTAATTGTTGGACCTCAGAGGTGCAAAAACTCTAAACAAGATTATAGTATGTTGCATCCAACAGTACTTTTCCTGGGCCATCAGTCATGATTATGTGGGCTTCATTCCTGGGATGCAAAGTTGGTTCAGCATATGCTAATCAATAAACATAATCTGTTACATACACAGGTATAAAACTAAGAACCACATGATTATCTCATTGGAACCAGAAACAAATATTCAATAAAAACTAACATTTCTCTTGATAAAAATCAAACACCTGGGCATTGAAGGAACATTCCTCAAACTGATGAAAATCATCCATGACAAACCTATAGCCAACATCATACTTAATGAGCAGAAGCTGAAAGAATTTCCCCTAACTACTGGAACAAGACAACGATGCCCATTCTCACTCCTCCTATGTAACATAGTACTGGAAGTCCTAGCCTAGAGAAATTAGGCAAGAGAAAGTATCCAAATGGGAAAAGAGGAAGTATCCAAATAGGAAAAGAGGAAGTTAACTTATTCCTCTTTGCAAATGATATGATTCTATCCTAGGAAACTCTAGAGAGCCTTTCAAAAACCTCTTCACACTGATAAATGATGTCAATAAACTCTTGGGATACAAAATTACTGCACAAAAAATAGTTGTATTTCTACATACCAACAACAAACAGACTGAGAACCAAATTTTTAAAAACCCACAACAATATTCAAAATAGCCACCAAAATAAAAATAAAATAAAATTCCTTGGCATCCGTCTAACCAAAGAACTACAAAACACTGCTGAAGGAAATCAAAGAGGACATAAACAAATGAAAAACATCCCATGATCATGGATTGGAAGAATCAATATCTTGAAGATATCCATTCTATCCAAGACAATGTACAGATTTAATACAATCCTTATTAAATTACCAGTATCATTTTCACAGACCTAGAAAAGACAATACAGAAATTCATATGGAAGCAAAAAAGAGCCCAGATAGCTAAAGCAATCCTCAGCGAAAAGAACAAAGCTGGAGGAATCACAATTCCAAACTTCAAGCTTTACTACACGCTATAGTAATCGAGACACAGTACTGGCACAAAATAGACATACAGACCAATAGAACAGGACGGAGAATCCGGAAATAAAACCTTGGACCTTCAACCAACTCATCTTCTGTGAAGCTGGCAAAAACAAACATTGGGGAAAGAAAGCTATATTTAGAAAATAATGCTGGAAAAACTATATAACCACGTGCAATAGAATAAAACTGAACTTTTACCTAGCTCCATATACAACAACTAACTCAAAATGGGTTAAGGATTTAATGTGAAACCTCAAACTGTAGGAATCTTAGAAGAAAACTTAGGGAACACCCTCCTGGACATTGGCCTAGGCAATGAATTCATGCCAACTCCACAAAAGCAAATGCAGCAATAACTAAAATTGACAGCTGTGACCTCATCAAACTAAAAAGGTTTTGCACAACAAAAGTAACCATCAAGAGAGTAAAGAGACAATCCACAGATTGAGAAAAAAATATTTGCAAGCTAATGCATATGACAAAGGCCTAACATCCAGGATCTACAAGGAAGGAACTCAAATGTATTGACAAGAAAAACAAATAAACCCATTAAAAAGTGGGTAAAGGACTTGAACAGACACTTCTCAAAGGAAAACATTCAAGCAGCCAACAAGCATATGAAAAAAGCTCAGCCTTACTAATGATCAGAAGAATATAAATCAAAATTACAATGAGAAACCACCTCACACCTGTCTATCATTAAAAAATAAAAACAAAAAACAGGTGTTGACGAAACTGCAGAGAAAAGGGAACACTTCTACATTGTTGATGGGAATGTAAGCTAGTTCAACCTTTGTGGAAAGCAGTGTAGCATTTCCTCAAAGAACTAAAAATTGAGCTACTATATGATCCAACAATCCTACTTCTGGGAATATACCTGGAGGATTATAAATCACTATACAAAAGATACCTGCATATGTATGTTTATTGCAACACTATTCACAATAGCAAAAACATGGAACCAACTTAGCTACCCATCAAAGTAGCCTGGATAAAGAACATATGGTACATATACCCAGGGTGCCAAAAAAATCTATACACATTATTAAAAGATGTTTGCCATAATCAGAGGTATCTAGATACCGATGGTAATCACTTTGAGCACCTTTTGTGATTGCAGAAGTCAAACGTGACTTGTATTCATCTTTTGTTTTGGCGTATATTGAGTATTACAATTTTAATGCAGTTTTGTCCTTTCATAAAATGTATACTTTTTTGACACCCTCTGTATACAATGGAATACTACACAGCCATCAGAAAGAACCATTCATGTTCTTCGAAGCAACGTGGATGAAGTTGTAGCTGGAGACTATCACTCTAAGTGAACTATCACAGAAATAAAAAGTCCTGAATATCTCAGGTTCTCACTTAAAAGCAGGTCCTAGACATTGGGCATGTGAGCACAATGGTGGAAACAACTGACATTGGGCACTGCTAATGGGAGGAGGGAAAGAGAGAGGGGATAAGACTCTCACAATTACACATGGGGTACCATATCCACTACCAGGGGGAGGGAGGGTTTGTCAGAAGCCCAAACCACACCTGCACACAATTTACTTATGTAGTAACTTCACACATGTACCCCACAACTCATAAAAATAAAAAATAGAAACATAAAAATATTCAAAATAATGATTATCACACTATATTTTTTATTGTAAATACTTAAAACAACTATCATTAAGCCACAGGAGAATGGTTTACCTTTACTACAAAATATTATGCAGCTGCATAAAATAAGTTAAATCTATGTGTATTAATCTGAAGTGATACCTTTAATATATTTTAAGTGAAAAATGCATATTGCAGAGTAATGTATGTGGTGTAGTCTAAGTGGAAATAAAATAAAGGAAATATGCATATTTATATTTTTTAATGCATAGAGATGGGGATAAAAGGATGCAGAATAAACTGCTGGCACTGATTACCTTGGGAGTGGAGAAAAAGGGGAAGATTGTTGACTTTTATATGCTGGCAGTTTTATTTTTGCAACAAGTAGGTACTGCTTTTGTAGATTGAAAGAAAAATTCAATAAATTTTAGTGGGAATAAAACAAATACAACAAAAGAGAAGCTGTGGATCATATGGCCTCAGGGTCAAACATCTATAGAACATCAGACCTTTTATACTGCCAAGAGTGACTGCCTCTAAGTACGACTTCTGCTGCACATTACTATACTAAGAAATTCGTTTCTTTTCTGTGCTTTGAAGGATGTTATTAAAAATATAAACCTTCTGCTCTCTGAGCTTGGTATATGACTTGCTTTAGGATGAAATGTCTGTTAGCCAAGGCTCTGTAAGTAGGTGAAGAAAAAGATCATTTCTCCCACCCCATCTCCATCCTGCTTCTAAATTGGTATGCATCCAGCGTAAGAAGAATGTGGGGGTGATGGGTCATGCCCCAAAGAGGAAGTTAAGAGGATGAGGAACATTTTTTATTAAAAAAAGTTCTAGTGTTCTATTGCATTGTAGGATGACAAACGTTAACAATAATATATGGTCTCAGATAGCTAGAGGGTGGATATCGAACCTACCCAACACAAAGAAATGATAAATGTTTGAGATGGTGGATATGTTAATTACCTGATCTGATCACCGTACATTATATGTATCACCATGAACCACATAAATGTGTATAATTATGTAATTTAAAAAATAAAAAAATAAGAAATAAAAAATGTGTAACCAGTTTAACATCAAAGTTCAAACATATTTTACTAACCATCTAGTTATACGTAACAAATTATCCCCAAATTTATCGACTCAAAACAACAACGAACATGTATTATTTCACACAGTTTCTGTGGGTCAGGACACTGGGAGTGGCTTTTCTGTGGGTCAGGACACTGGGAGTGGCTTTGCATGGCTAAGAGTCACCCATGAGGTCAAGGTATTGACCTGGGCTCACCTGAAGGCTTAACCAGGGCTGGAGAATTTGCCTCCAAGGGGGCTCAATCTAATGGCTAGAGAGTTAGAAGTGGTTGTTGTCAAAAGACTTAGTTTTCTTGTTTACCTCCTTTTAGGGCTAGTATCCTTATAACATGATTGTTGAATTACCCTAGAACTAGTGATCCAAGCAAGAGAGCAAGAAAAATGCCAAAAAGTGCCTTTTGTAAACCAGTCTCGGAAGTCATATGCCATCACTGTTGTATATTTTATAACATTATAAGTAAGTACACACCACACTCAAGGAGTGGGGGGGGGGCTAGCCTCCACCTTTTGAAGGAAGGAATATCAGAGAGTATGTGAACAGAAAGTTACAACACCAGGCAGTGCTCACTGCTGCCCTGCTGTTTTCTAGCTTTCAAGTATTCCTAAAAATGTAAGGTCCACTGAAGGTATTCTTTTTCTCCAAAGGCCTATGTATTTTTTTCTTAGTAGCCTTTCTTTAATTTCATATAATTTTGGTGACCAATGTTCTTCGTTTTTCTCTCTAGAACCTACACTTATTCCCATTCATACAAGGCCAGAACTCCACATGCTTTTGCAAAGGCTTTTATTCTTATGTTTTCCCCTCCCCAAATCATGGATTTATCAATACAGTCATCCTAAGAGTCCATTAGAATGAATTTCATCATGACCTACATCCCTGTACTCGTCAGTCACCATAAAACTAATAATAGATAACACTTGTCAAGCAATTACTCTAAACCAGGCACTGTTTGAAGCGCTTGACACATATTCACATCAAACACCCCAAGCCATCCCTCATGACTCAGGTCTTCATTCACAGTCTAACTTGCTCTTTAATCCCTCCCAGTTGACAATTTTTTTCCCCTAGGGAACCAATGGCTCATCACTGGTAAGATCTCCAATGTTTCCTTCACCTTTGTGCTCACTCTGAAAGCTGGCACCCTTTGAGGCACTGCTTCTGTGCCTACTCATAAAGTAGACATTTTATCTTCTGCTTCTTTTGTATGATTGGGATTGAGGGTACGGTGGCCTTTTGTTCCTCACTGCTGCTTCCAGTCCATTTCCCTCCATCCTTCTTAAAAATCATTCAGTATTGGAGTTTGTGCTATCAGACTACACTGTCTGAACCCTCTTTTCAGTAGTCATTTGCAGACAGTCCTGGTAACTGCCTTTTCTTTCTTGCATATTTTAACTCCTAGATTATTATCAATCTCTATAATATTACTGTCATAATTCTTAGTAATTTTAATAACCATGTAAACTACTCTTCTAAAACTTTGACACTCCAATTTTGTCTTATCCCTCAATAATTTTTGTCCGCATTCTAGCTCAACCACTCGCTTCTATGGTCATGCATCAGATTTTTCCATTATCAATAACTGTATCTCCTCTGTTAATCTCTATTACTATTACTGCCATATTTCCAGTTTTCTCTCTTTAGTTTCTGAGGGCAAAAATTTTTGTTCTTTTTAAGTATCTTTTTTTTTCCCCAGTATTTGGGTTCATTGATCCTAATCCTATTCCTTACTCTTCTCCTGTCCTAACTTCTACCCTTACCCAGCTTAGATTCCACAGTCCCTCATTATAATCACTCTCTGGCTGAGTCTCAACTCACTTGTATCTCTTTCCTTTGCCCTCACTGGGGAAAATCTCCAAATCTATTTAAATCTGACTTTCAACCTACTTTGCATCTGAAATATACAGCAGGACTGGTTGGTAAAAACACGCAGCTACTCTGACTGATCTCATTCTGTGTTATAGATACTGACCCTCTGTGAGCTCAGGCATTGCTAGGCAACCTTGTCATATTTTTCTAGTCCAAATTTGTTGGATATTAGAATCTTTTGCAAAGCTTTGAAAATAATCCCAATGTTCTGACTATATCCTAGACCATTTAAATTACAATGTCAGACTGGTAGATTTGGGCATCTTAAAAAAAAAACCTCTCCAGGTGATTTTGATTGCTGCCACATTTGAGAGCCACTGCCCTAGACCATTTACACCTCCACTCTTCCAGATGACTTGGTTTCAACCACACTGACTTTTTCTCTGTTCCTCCAACACATCCAGCACAGTCCTGCCACAAGGTCTTTGAAATGATTCTCTGTTTCTTCTGAAATGCTTTTTGCCAGAAAGTTGCATGGTAGACTCCTTCATTCCTTCCAGTTTCTGCAGCAAAGTCATTCATTAGCAATGACTTTCTGAACCATCTTATATAAAATAGGAACACTTCTCTTAGCACTCCTTACCTCCCTTGCCTAACTTTGCTTTTCTCCTTAGCAATTCTTGCCATCTGAAATATTATACATTTATTTGTTAAATATTTATTGTCTGTCTCTACCTACTAGAATAATGGCAAGGACATTGTCCATTTTGTTTATCACCTATAAAAATATGCACAGTAAATTTATTTAATACAATCAATAGGTGCTCAATAAATACATTTTAAAGGACTAGGAAGCAGAAACTTTTCAGTATCCTATTGTCATCTACTTTTAGTGTTCAAGGTAACTGTTATTTTACATAATGAATGCACTTTATAATCTGTATCAAAAGTTGGAATGGAGCTTGTATTTAGGGTATTGAGATCTTAGATCCCCTGAGAGCCAGGGAATTCCTAAACTTTAAAAGTGAGGCTTTCTGGTATGATGGAAAGAGATGGCAACAACAATAAAAGCAAATATAAAATGTCACAGTTTTAAGTCTGCAGTGTTGCATTTTCTGCAACCAGAACAATAATACCAGAAAGAGAACCAATTTTTACTCATGCTCAGGGTGTAGATGGACCCAGCTAGTGATCAGGAAGTGACCAGTTCTTGCTACTGCAACATACAGAGACAGCAAGCTGTTCTGGTGGGCTGCTGGGGAAGAGAGAGGATCTGGGATAAACTGGGTGGCAGTAATTACAAGGGGGAGGTTTCAGTCTATTACAACTTATTTGAATACCAGTGGGTTTTCGTTTTTGAGCTGGTAGCTGTGAAAGTATGGATTTCACATATGTTTTTAGAAGATCTAACACTAAAGAAAGGATAATTTACAGATTAATACTAGATTACTTTTTTAAGCTATGGGCAGATCATGTGGAGTTTTATTTTTTCTTCTATTAAACATAATAAATCAGTACAAAAGATTAAAGATGCATCTTTACTCAACATTGTTCAACTTTGCTCAAATTATCCTGATTATTTTTTTAGTAAAAAAACACAAATAGTTCCTTCTAAGTATTGATTGTCCACATGCAGTAATAAGTTTGAGTCAATTATAAATCTTCAGGATTAATAAATGTCACATTATTTTTCTAAATCCAATGAACTCTATCACTCATCAAAACCCATGAGCAGTTCAACATCAATTCCTTTTCCTCTAAGTTGTACGAGAACTCTGAGCTTTGTGAAGCTCAGGCAAATGTAGGCAGGCTAAATTTCAGACATTGTCGAAGACTGTGTCTCCCATCCAAGTGCTAACCAAGAGCCCACGCCTGAGGGCCATTAGGGGCCTGGGTGAAGACTGTGTCATGTCTAGGCCTGGGAAACAACTTGAAGTTGCCGACCTATGTGTCAGATGAGTCATGGGGACCCTTGTTAGGAGTGATGGATAGAAATTATATTCTTGTGTAACCAAAAGAATGTAGTACTCACAATGAAAAAGACCAGAAAGAAATTGTCCTGCTGTAGCAGTCTCTGTGGATTTTCACCACGCAGAGCTGGTCATTTCTCTCCCTAGTAAGGTAAGTGAAAGGAAGTTGAAGAACTTTTGCAATCCAGTGAATTTAGGAGCACAGAGTACCAAGAGAGCAGGGAATTTAAATGCACAGAGGCTCTGTTTCTGGTTCCATTTGTTAAGAAGAAGCGAGGAGCTCCCTGAGATATTCACAGGTTTTTCTGCAGCTATTTATCACAAATTCCTCCTAGAATATTTTTTCATTAAGTACTCAAGTGCTATGTAATCACCCTAAGACATAACCACCACCTGGAGAGTATACAAAGTATACATTGTTCATTTTATTTATAAAACATACATTATAGGAAACTGAAATTTTCATTGCAATTCAAATGAACTAATCAGCTGTATGTTAATCTGACTCATTACTCTGTAAATAACATAGGAAGAGAGGGGAAAATCTAATATCCCGTGGTCTTCTTCTGTTCCTTGATGCCAAACAAATAAAGAATGCCCTCACATGTTTTAATTTCATCACAGTCTGAAACTGGTTCTTTTCACAAAGTTTAATCTTCGTGGGCATTCATACAGCTGTTTTCCCTCTGAGATCTTTCTACTTATGTAGGAAGGGTATACAGATATCCACAAAGTTGAGCCCTTTCGATCTGCCCAGTCCTCTTCTGTTCTCTTCTAGGAATAAACTCTCTTGGAGTTGAACTGCCACTTCTCCCCTTAAAGCCACAGTCTCCAACCATTGCCATTTGGTGGTCTTTTTCATTATGAAGCTGATGAAAAAAATACTGTTTACATTATTTCTATAGTCCAGGGCTTACAGCGTAAGAAACACCTCATTGTTGTTTTCTTTTCTTTTCTTTTTTTAGGGTGCTGGAGTGGTAGAGGAGCATATAGTATATTTGTTGGTGTTTAGAAGGAAGGAAAAAAGAAGATTTATATTTCATGATGAGGTCATAGCAGAAAAATTTAAAAAGTTAATTTAAAAGATCTTTATTAAATAAGTAAAAAATAGTAAAAAACTTAGTAACTGCTCTTCGACAATCTGGCCTTCAGCAGCTCAACCCCAGCACAGACACACAAACTGTGAGCTCCTTAAGGCCAAGTGTCTTCTCCTTAACTTTGTATCCTTAGTAGGTTCTCCTCACAACCTCCTAGCACCCACTAAGTGTTAAATAAAAGCTAGCTGACCAAGACAGAATCAAGTGACTACTAAACTCTAGCTTTCTCATGTGGACATTGCACTTTAAATATCTCTGGCTATCATAATTTATTCTTAAAGTTTCATTCTCTAATTTCCTCTTTATTCTTAATTTATTTATTTACATTAATTGTTGTATTAGTTTCCTGTGGATGCTATAACAAATGACTACAAACTTGGTGAGCAACAGAAACGTATTCTCTCACAGTTGTGGAGGCTAGAAGTCTGAAATCAAGGCATCCACAGTGTTGGTCCATTCCATGCCTCTCTCCTACCTTCTAGTGGCTGCCAGCAACCCTGGGTGCTTGTTGGCTTGCAGATGCATAACTCCAGTCTATGCCTTTATCTTCACATCGACTGCTCTTCTCTGTGTCTTCTCCCACATTCTCCTCTTCCTGTGAGGATTCGCCATTGGATTTAAGATCTACCCTAATCTAGGATGATCTAATATCAACATTTTTAACTTAATTTCATCTGCAAAGACTTTCAAAATGCAGTCACATTCACAGGTTGCAGGTAGACACATCTTTTAGAGAGGTTCAATCTATTACAATCGTCTTGGCTTTTTCAATTTTGGGACTTCACCTTTCTTCTGGCTTTGATGTACAAATATTTATATCCTCACTCCCTCTTCATCCAAGTAGATGCCTCTAAGATGGAATAACACATCATAATTAATTGACTACAAGTTAGGGGACCTGGACTTTGGTTTTGAATTTTTTAGTTTTCATTATTAGACAATGTTATTTTGATAATTTTAATCACTTTGAATCTTATTTTTTCACGTTGGTTGTAAATATAAAACCAATTAGGCTTAGCTTACAGAAAAGAAAAGTTCATTGTAAGTTATAGCAGCATCCCATAAAGCTCAAGGACAAGAATGTAGCCATACCTCAGAAAGACATTATATCATGGAATTGGGAAGTTTTCCCACTCTCTCATTTTTATTTTTTTGGTCTCTGTCTCTCTCTGCAATCTATGCAATTCCTTATTTTTCTGTCCAGATGGCTATTTTCTGACAAGGGGCTCTCAAATTTAATGTTACAGTTTCATTTACTTGGACAGCTTCTTTTCATTTTTCCTCACTGCTTCCTGTATCTTTCTCCTATCACACTTTCTGCTCTACATTTTCAATCCCAATCTCTATTTAATTCCCAGTTTAAGATTCCTAAATTAAGGAATCAGAATGATCCAACTGGGATCTGATAAACTTTTCTGATTCAAACAACTCTGACTGAAGGTAGGATCACATTATACAAAGGCAGATTTTGAGGATCAAACAATATGAACTAGGGATAAAGGCAGTTACAATGAAGAAAGAATTAGGAGTTTGGCAGATTGACAAAAATGTGTACAATATTTATCTTCTATAAAATGGAGCTAATAGTTTCTGCTATGCTTGGCTCACAGTGTTTTTTTTAATTGAGGACCAGAGCAGACATTATGCCTAAAACACATTGCATATTATTGCACACTTGAAAGAATTGTTTTTAAAGTTTATAGTGTTGAATTTGGGTTCTGAACAAATAGAAGACTTTATCTTGACGGGAAAAAAGAGAATAATTCATCCAATTGTGAAGTGGATAAAGATTTTCTAAGAGTTCATCACCATGACTCCCAAAATTTGTATTGTTTCCACAATGATAGAAAATCACGATTTCAGGAACAGGGCAAAGTTGCTATGGGAGTGAGAAAGAAACTCGAGCTGCAAGTTGTAAGTGGGTGGTGTTTGTGTGTGGAGACAAGGCTTCAGAGTTTATCCAGACAACAATGGCAAGAGTACTAACCAACATTTAAATTCTGATGCACTTAGACATAGAAAATGCTGGACTTTATGTATAATGATTTCTCAATTTATTATGTGTTTACTTGCTTTCAGACAAGTCATAAAAAGCAGAACAGATGCTTGACAACAGAAGAAGCTGTCAGCTTTAGAATAAAGTAAAAGAGGTTCTTAAGTTTCTTGATGGGCTATAATTGAGTGTTGGTGTTGGGAGAGATAAGGAGGAGAAGCAGATATATTTCTCATTTTCTACAGGTGGGTCAAAGAGGTTGTATATGTTTTGTCAAGAGTGTTGTCAGCTGGGATTATGGTTGTTTTTCCTCTCTTTACTTCCAGCGGGGTTGGTGCAGCAACAGTGTCTACTTCCTCTGACTTTGAAGCATTCCAGCACCAGGAAAGGCCAACAGTACTGGAACAGAAAAGGACACAAAGCAGTGAGCTCCCTGGGTCATTGTACTCTGGGCCTTAGGGAAATTTGAGTTTGTCTTCTCAGAATCTTCTTTCTACTCCTCCTCTATTTTATTAAAAACAAATTAAAACAAAAATAAAAGGACACACACACACACACACACACAACCCAGCTGGTCAAATTCCTCAAGTAGAACTGGTGGAAAAAGCCAAAGAGGTTATCCTAAACCTTGAAGTCTCTACTTAAGTTAGATTGGCCAAAGGACATCTCAGATGGCGCATGTGAACCAGCCCTGATCATCAGACACTGTACTTTATTTGGGGACAAATGCATGCGTTTTTCAGAGTGTCATCTGTGCTGAATATGCCCTATTAAGAATCTATAGCAGGAGACAGTTGGCCAAAGATTTGGGGTCTTGGCTATCTTTCTATTATCACTGCTAACACCAGGCACATAAGCAGGTGCTCACTAAATGATAAATTAATGAACACTCTACTGAACGTGTCCTTTTGCAATATGGCACTGAGATTCATCTGTCTTATTTTATGAAGCATCAGCAGTTCTGATTTGTACTCTGTGAAAATGGCAGTGTTCCCTGTAGGCAGAAATGCATAATTTTTTCTTGGCAGTTGAGAACACCACTACATTGCCTGTCTTCAGTTACAAATGGAGAGATTAGTGTTGGCCATGAGAGCAGACTCTTTTTCCCCAAAGAGTGGGTCACAGGAAAGCAGAGGGAGAATAAAGATATAGAAAGATATTTGGTTAAGAGAAGAGATTTGAATGAATCCATGCCAAAATGCCTTAATATTTCTGGTAAGGTAGAATCCCAGCTAAAAATTTGTTGAATAGGGCTAAACCTGGTGATTTGGAAAAACCATTGTGGTAAATGTGTGATAAGACAAAAACATACTCTCTCTTCAAATATGTACTTGTATATCTCATATATTTGTGCTTTATTCAGGCCTTTACTGAGTGCCACATTTTTACAGAAACCTTATAAGTCCAACTGTTAATAATAACACCTGTATATTACTCATCATCCCCTTGCTCTGTATGGTTTTATTAGAAATCTTGTTTAACATTCTATTGTTTTTATGTATTTGTTTCTACTGAGTCAAAAAACATCATGCAAAAAGTAATTCTTTGTTTCATCTGAGTCCTTCAGTAAACAGAATCTGAGTTGAAGACAGGGGTATTAAAGGTTTATTGTGGAGTGACACATATGGAAGAGAGGGAGGAAGCAAGGATAGGGAGAGTGGGTGATCAGGCCAAGATGTATATCTGACAAAGTCTCTACTGGCCCCTTGGGGAGGACTAGAGAAATGACTGCTTGGTAAAGGAATCCCATGTTGGTGGAAATGGCTGGACCACTGTGCCACAGTCTTGTTTAATCACTGCCTGGGAGAACTTTTTAAAAATGTGACCTTGAATTAAAGGCCCTCTGGGACCTGCAGGAGCAAATATCTCAAGGCTCTTAGCTGTCCATACTTTTGGCATATAGTTAATAAATCCTTTCTTGAAGGGGGAATTTGAGCAGTATCTCCATGTGTGTAATAATCTACTCCTTATGTGGTATGAATCCATTTTCAATACATACTCAGGAGGTAGCTCTTCAAGGGTTCTACTGAGCCTTTCTTCCAGAAGAGAAACCTAGAAGATGGAGGTTAGTGCAGAAAACTATAGCCTTCATCACTGTAGTCTGTCTTGGCCTACAACTAATACTAATCCTTTCCTTCTTCAATTATTAATTCTAATTTCTCCTCCCCCTCAGTCATCACTTCTAAAATTCTCAGTGGCTTACCTGTGGTATCACCCCAGTCCTTATTCCTGAGATGTCTGAGTCTCTGGTAATCATCTCTTTCACTGGAAGGGTCTGCTGTGCATGTCCATTCAAAATCACAATTGAACAAGGGGTTTCTAAGAGGTAACTAAATGGATCACTAAGCTCCAAACTTATTCTTTTCTGCCCTCATTGTGTAAAAACATCCCTGCCTCTTCCTACTGATTAGGATCAATCAACTCAGTCACAATGAAGCCCCTTTTCTTGCCTGCTAGTCCTTGAATACACAAGTCCAAAATGCCCAGGAGGCAATTGTAAGTTGTAATTCAATGGCACCCATGATGTATCCTCTGCAGAATGTGCCAATTTTGGGAACCACAATCTTTAATTTTGCACAGCTCAGAAAAAAAAAAGCTCAAATTCTCCCAATGTGCCACAGAAATGATGGAAAGTGGGGTTACTTCTGCTTTTTTTGGTCTTGGACCTATGCATTCTCACTGGGAACATATCACCATATAGAAGTCCCTGACCCAGTGCACATACTGCACTTTGAAAGAGAGCATCTTATCCTTGTGAAAGGTTAATTCTAAGCTGTTACTTACACTATGTCTTTAGCAGGCCATTCCAATACTCTATTAGGCAGGTTGCTTCTGAACTGTGCAGTATGTGAAACAATTACTGGATTCCCTAGTCATGAGCTCACTCCTACACCTTCTTTGCAGCAAAGTGGGTTTGATGGCTGGATGCTTTATATAGGACAGGATTCTATGCTTGTGGATGTAGTGCTCTGCAAAGCCCTCAGTAGTGGTGGAGGCTGAGGCTCTGCAGGCAAGAAAAACAAATATTTACCTAAGGTAAGTTTTTATTCCTGTAAAAATAAACTGCTGCTAGGAAGGAAGGAGCCCAGTGTAACAAACCTGCCACTCAATAGCTGGTTTGTCTCCTCGATAAATAGTGCCACTCTCAAGGCTCATTGTTGTTCTCTGTTACTGATGGTTGGCTAATCAGGGGTGGCAGTAGTTATTGAAGCCTTGGTAAGTAGCAATATATGCTTTGGAGCCACATGTGTCCTCTACCTCTTTCACTGTTGCAGATGTGCTCAGCATGCCAGGATTGGGTTGGCTACCGGTAAAGGTTGGCTAATATCAACGAGCTGAATCATGTTATTTATTTGATGGTTTAATGACTCTTTCGCAGTTGATGCTTCCTGGTAGACACTTATGATGCAAAGATAGTCACACTTCATGCCCACTCCCATATATTTACCCTCATACGTTTACCCTAGATTTTCTTGTTTGCAATCTTCCAATCTTTTAGTTCCCTAACCAGCTAGCCAGGATATTCACTATGGTCATGAGTTCTTATATATTCTAATGTTGGGACATTTCTTATTTAGCACAAAGTTAGTAACAACGTGTACTATCCAAAGTTCCAACAATTGGGAAAATTTTCCCTCAGTACTGTTTTTGAAGGCTACCCTTGAGTGAGGCAATAATGCAGTTGCCATCTATTTTAGACTTGCACACACATATTGAGCCAGTTCATTCATAAACCAAGTTAAGACTTTTTTTTGTCTAGCTGGCTATACACAACTTTCATAGTAAATTGAGAGAGGGAAATGCAGTCACAACCCTGGCAGATGATATGGGGATTTAGGCTACATAACTACACAGCTTGCTTGTGCCATCTGGTCCTGCTTGTTTTTAATCTCCGATAAACTCTTTAGATTTTATGGTGAGTTGTTCCTCGGCCTACCTGACTTTATGGCTTTGTAGTCAAATAGGATCACATTCATGAAGAAAATTTTTAGATACATGATCACTTGGTGCCCATTATTGTTAAACGTTCTGTCTCTACTAGGGCCTAGTCGCACACCAGGGGTCGACTTTCCAAAAGTGTTTTATTATCTGCTCTAGATGACATGGCTTTGCTACAGACCCCCAAAGGCCCATATTACGATTCTTTCTTGAAAGTTTGCCATACATTCTACACTGCATCTTATCCTACGATTGACATCCCCAACAAAATAAGATCTGTTAAGTCATTTAGCCCAAGTGACAGGGCTGATTGTGCTGCAGCCTGTATGTGCTGGAGAGCCCCCTCTATTCCAGGCCCCACCCAAAGTTGGAAGTCTCTCATGTAATAGAAAGACCAGAGCATTATATATAGGTGTTCCTGCAAAACTGAAAAGGTCTATCACAGGTGTTTTTCTTCCCTTTTTTGTTGCAGGGGATGCAAGATGCAGCAACTTGTTTAATTTGGAGGGGTGTCATGGCCTACCTCTGATGAGTGGACTTATAAAACTGAAATGACAATTTTCTGAACATTCAAAGTTTTTTTCTGCTCTCGACAGTACACGTCTTACCAAACCCTCTAGTTAGCCAGCCACCTGTACTCACCCTGCTTGATCAGCATGATATGATCACCCTGCTTAATCAGCATGATGTGATGGATGGTGTGATGTTCTGTGGGAATGGTTTATGGAACCACTGGGGAAAAGGAATGGAATCTAGCATGAGCATCAAGGAGCAACTTCTGCATTTATATTGCAGAACTGAGTCATCAAAGGAACACCTCTTTCTTTTATAATTAGGATGCCCCAGAATGTGCACCATTATAACCACCATCAGTAATCCACAAAATTCGAAAGTCCATATTCTCAGAAAGTTGCTGTCACTATTGCTGTTGCCTCTAGAGTCACATTGCATTTGCTCTCATCTGCTCCAGCATTACAGATGGCCAGGGCCCTGCTTCCGAATAGAGACTGGATGATGACACCTTTATTTGATGCTGCTACCAGAAAACCAGCCCCTGTGCTTGTCAGTAGAAATGGTAACAATGGCAGATATGCAGTCTCTGTCCCACTTCCAGCCTCCAAATCTTACATGTATGTATCTGACTAGTTGAACCTAAATCATATTGAGAACTCTGGTTCCAAGGTATTCCAGAAAATATAGTTTTTAGCTTTTCACTTTCTGCCTTTTAGAAAAATAAGCTAAAAGGGTGAGATGGATGTTGGGCATAGGCCCACCATTTCCATCTCAATAATGATCCCTCAGCATATGTTTATTGAAAGAATTAAATGTAACAGTATATGGAATTGCCTGTTACTGTAGCTGCATATAGTAATGCTCAATAACTGTTGGGTTCTATTTCTTAAGCCATTTATTTACAATTCAAAAGTATTAGTTTTTCAAATCCAAATGCTATGCAATTGATATTTCAAACATGAATTCACTGTCAATTTGTCCATGGGTCTAGTTGGCAATTACTTCTACTTGTCTGTGATATAATTGTGTATAGGATCAACACCTTAGATCAATGTTATCCAATATGGTTGCACTGGGTACTTGAAACATGGTGAATTTGAATTGAGCTGTGCTACAGGTATAAAATACATTGGATTTCAAAGACTTAGCATGCAAAATGTAAGATACCGCATTAAAAATTTTTATACTAATTATGTGGTAAAATGATAATATTTTAGAAGTATTGAGTTAATATATTTTTCAAATTAATTTTACTTCTTTATTTCTACATCTAAAAATTTCATTTCTAGAAAAACTAAAATTACAGAGTAATTTTTATTTTATTTCTTTTGGACAGCCTTAGCTAAAGAAAGCATAAAATTCTCTAAGAAATGAGCTAAATACATTTCTGGAGGGGACATTCTTTTGGGAACACTCCAGAACTAGCCCCTATATTTACCTTCTAAATGTCTGTCCTCTTCTTGTGAGGGCCTTCCTATCATACTTTGAGTTATTCCACCTCTCTGGTCTTAATTTTCTATATTACAGTATAGACAAGGTATGTTTTTTAGAAAGAAACTTCATTTAAAAACATTATGAGAAACCAAAGGAAATATAACTACATTGGACTCAGATATTAGCTTTCCCACCTTGTCCTCTAAGTTATGAATCCCTAGAACATTCTGTTTTTTCTGTGTGCTAGTTTGAATGCAGAACTTAGCACCTCTTCAAGTCTGCGAAACAATCTATAACCACCCAAGTGAGCAATGAAATGGCGTTCTTGACGATCTCTTAGAGGAAACAGAGGAAGAGGTTTACATTGCATTCTCAAAGCAAACCTTATGCATTCTCCAGCTAGGCATCTCTAGTAGTTTCCTAAATCACTTCTCTGCTACTCAATGAATAGGGCTTCTCTCTCCCTCCTACTACTTCCTCCCACTCCCACTATCTTCCTGCCTCACTGGCCTCTTTCTCCCTCTAAGACTCTCTTGTTAAAATTCCTCATCCCTTTATTAGGCGGAACAATTTAATTGCTGTATTGTGTTCCTTGAGCATTTCCTTAGGGCCTCATACTCCAAAGAAAGTAATTTCTTTTGAATAAATACAAAGTCTCCCTAAGAGGAATTTTGGGAAATATGATTTTTCTTCATTTCATTACACAGAATAAATTGGATAAGTTTTGAAAGTAAGGTTTTCAATACTAAGAAATTTGGTAAATAGAATAAGAGCTTTACCAAGTCCCAAGTCTCCTTAGCATAAAAGAGTCATTCTTAACCACATTTGGGTTGATACAGCCAACCTGCAGGTTGTACCTTCTTTTCTAAATATTAGTTGCAATAAGACAGGTTTCATCTTATTTTACTTTACAAGAGGGGTTTATCAGTTTAAACACAAAGGCCAGCTCTTGTTGTTTCTCACTGATACACACCCATATCCCACTCCTCAGGGATCATTAATAGTTTCTCCTTGGGAACAAGTTTCTGGATTTCAGGTCAAATATAGGTTATAGTTTATTTGTGAAACTGTGTTGATTAACCTCCTGAATTCTGATACAAGAGCCAATCTTTGTTGGCTCATGTTATCAACTCTTCCCTGCTCTTCTAGTTCTCTGACATGTATCTCTAGTATGTCTCATTTCCTAACACAATGGTTTTAAAAAATATAAACAATGTAATATTTAGTATCATATTACCATAAATATAGTGAGACTAGGCCATACCAGAAAAATAATAATGAAAATAGCTTTCATTTATTAGCAAGGCACAGCTCCAAGTGCTTTATGTGAAATTAGCACATTGTAATTATCATAGCTACAGAAGATGTGGGCGTTATTACTTTCATATTATACCCAAGAAACTGAGGCTCAAAAAGATTAAGGCATTTTCCCAAAACCACACAACATGCTAATTCCCATCAATGTGACCTCAATGTCCATACTCTATAACCTTCCACACAGCTCTGAAGTCTCTAAAATCATTATAAAACTATAATCTTTTGGAATTAAAGGGACTTAGAGATCATCTAGTTCTATATATTCACTTTATAGTTTTTGCTATGTCCCAACTCATTAGAGCCATTCTGACCCCAAGCAAAAATTGCTTGATAGTATATTACCCATTCAGGTACATCTTAGATGTAATGTTAGCTACCTAGCCTACCCAAAAGTTTAAAAGGTCGTTATTTCTTAATGACCATCTAAATGAAGGTGATTGATTGGTTTTCTGGAAACAGTTTTTTCAGGAAGGGAGCTACACATGAGCTGACTTATTATTACCACCTCTTTATTTGCATGATCGGTGTCTTACCATCAACTTTCAGTAGCAGATGAAGATGTTTAAGGAATGAACCTCAAGATGAGTAAATTTTAACAGGAAAAGACTGTCAGGAGCATGGGTACTTGTCATGGACTTTTGCCTTAGTCAATTTAGTTGTTATAACTTATAAACAACAGAAATTTGTTGCTCACAGTTCTGGATGCTGAAATGTCCAAGATCAAGATACCAGTAGATTTGGCATCTGATGAAGGCCTGTTCCTCTGAGATGACACTTTCTGTGTCCTCTCTTATCAGAAGGGGCAAGGGAGCTTGGTCAAACCTAGTTTATAAGGGCGCTAATACCATTCATGAGAGTGAAGTCCTCATGATTTAATCACTTCCCTCAGAGCCTGCACCTCTTAATCTTGTCATATTATATATTTGGTTCCAACATATTAATTTTAGGGGACACCAACATTCAGATGATAGCAGCAGTGATACTGTTAAGATATACCAGGACTAGTCAGCAGGAGAACGGTGATTGCATCAGTATAAGGAAGGGAAGCTGTAAAGGGCAAAGCAAAGTTGCTAGCACAGAAGACAATCTGCTTATTTTGAAATATTTTCTAGGACTAACCCAAAACAAACTCCTCTTCCCATGGAAACCTTCCAGATGCTTTTTCCTGGTTGTTATAGATTGATCTGTGATATGGCACTGCCCATTAAGCTGGAGTGCACTCTACAAATATGTTCTCTGCATCTTATAGACTTTATGGTTTTCCTGAGGCCTGTCTCTACTGAATATGAAATAGATCTGCAGGACTGAGCTAAAATTGCTTAATTATACATTTCTTTTTCCCTATAAACATTCTTTTGTTGTTATGAGAGGTCAAAATATAGTGGAAAATCTTGAATTTTGGAGTAATGAAAACCAAGTGTTCCATCATGTATTCATTTACTAAAAATATTTATTAAGAGATTATTGCATATTAGTAATTGGCAAATGTTATAAATAAGACTTGGAATGTTACTACTCTCATAAAACATGTTCTAGAGAGGAGAGTAAAATAATAAATCAATAAATAAGTAGAATAAGTGTTATAAGGAAAATAATACAGGATGACATGATTTTTGATAAGGAGGTACTTTAGACTGAGTAGAGAAGGCCTCTCTTTGGAAGTAGTAGTGGAGTTGGAAATTTCATGAGTGATATGACAGGCAGCCAGGCAGCCATAGACAATACATAAATGAATGGGTGTGGCTGTACCGATAAAACTTTAGTTATAAAAATAGGGGTGAGGGTTGGGGGCAACAGATTTGGCCTCCGGGCCATAATTTGCCATCCCCTGAAATAAGGGAAAGAGTGTTGCAGGCAGGAGGAATAGCAAGTGGAAAAGCCAAAGCTGAGTTCAGGTGTTGCAATCTTGGAACAGAAGGAAGGTCGGTGTGGCTGGAGGGTAGTAAGTGAGCGTGAGAGTGACAGCATGTGAGGTTGAAGGCACAGGTACAGTCTGGGAAACAAGGGACTTTGTAGACCTGGGAAGATAATTGCAATTACAAAGGGAAGCTACCAGAACTATTTGAGCAGAGAACAGTGACACAATCTGATTTATATTTCAGAAAGGCTCTGGTTGCTGAGTAGTGACTATTTTTAGGAGAGCTAAACTGGAAGCTAGGAGATCTCTCAGGAAACTGTTAAAATAATCCAAGGAAAATATGGCAATGAAGACAGGGAGAGCTGGAAGGGTAGTGGTTTTAATCTTTTTCTCCATGGCTTCTAAGCTACATAGGAACTTTGAGCTTCATTTCCTAAATATGGATAAAATTCCTGTTTTAATTGTTAGAATAAAATAAGACTGTAAGTCAAATGTGCAACACATGGTAAGCTGTCAATTATTTTAGTTCTAATTATCTGTGTTTGTGTATAGCTCAAACACTTCTTCCTTCTCTCTTTCCTATTTTTCTCCTTTCCATAGATATTTATTGCCTTCTATAGTTATTTTTTGGTGAGCTGGATTGTGTAAGACATAATACTTGGTAAACTTTGGCAACCCTGGGAGACACAGAGATCTTGTTTTTAAATATTTATTGACTTGTGTCGTTGGGTGCTCGAAAAAGCAGAACCTAATATTTTCTCTTTTGTTTAGTAAGACAAACTGCCATATTAAAATTCTACTATTTGTGTAAGTAATAATGGAGAAAAGCCATCTTGGAGAAGATCTCCTTAGTTGGAGAAGAATAATTTAAGGGTCCCATTGGTTCTGAAAATATATTGAAAATTGTATTCTGAGAAGAATATGCACAAGTTTTTTATGACCTGACAGATATGCCTTAACCCGTAACTTTTGTAAATATGCAGAGTGCTGGGAGGACAAAGTTATTAAAATATTCAAGTGATTGAAATTGTCTCAATGGAGATAATTTGGTAAAACAGGATTAAAGATGCCGGCCTCCATCCCTCACTGAAGTGAAGATCACCATGGCTGGAGTGAGGTGAATGAATCATGAGTCAGACTTATGTTCTTGCTCTTGCTTTGTCTTATTCAAGTCATTTGTAGTTTCAAAACAATTTTTAAATTAAAGACTAAAGTCATCCCACTTTTTCCCACTGAATGATTTACCCTCCCTGGGGAAGTACATTTTCAGGTAACTTTTCATTTTCCATCTTTATGATGTAATATAGTATTTTGGAAAATACACTGGTTTCAAATACATGGACTAGCTAGCTGCATGAAGTGGAACAGGTTCTTTTAAAAGTTTAAGACTCAATTACATCATTTATAAAATGAAGCCTCTCTATTAGATCATTCCGCATCTCCTGCCCAGTGATTCTACAAAAGGACAAACTGCAGATTTGCACCGTAACTTTGCTGGCAAAGAGGAATAAAGGAGCCAAAAGCAAAACTCTGATAAGGTATAGGAAGAGAAGCAGACGTTGTTTGTAGAGAACACACTATATCCTTATTTGAAATCATATTATACTCAGATCACATGTTTTTAAACATTGCCTTGGTTGAAAAAAATTTTATAATTTAAAAATTCAACACATTTTTAACCCAGAAAAATAACTCTTTGCCTAGTATTTCATGTACCATAGTCCCAGTATGCGCATTTCATTAGAATGAAGTCCTAGGAGAAAACAACAGAAACGCCATAAGATAATTCCTAACAGCACCAGGCTCATTGATCTGGATACTTGAACATAATACAGATACACATTGTTCTCTTATTCTAGGATAACTGTCAAAAAACAAAACTCAGTGAACTTTATGGCAGAAACTGATTGAAAGTAATTAGGATAATTTGTTTTGAGGAAAAGGAAATAGAGTTATGAGAAGAGAGACTTGGGGTCAATACACTGAAGGAGAAGGATTAACTTTAGATTTGTATTCATTACCCAGGAAGAAGTCTTCGGAACATTTCTGGGCACTGTGGGAATTTCACATGCAGAGAGGACCTGTGGAATTTCGCCTGCAATGAAACATCATATTAAATCTGCTTCATGTGAGAATTAATAAAAAATTGATTATTTTAAAAATTAGAAACTACAATTTTTTTACTGGAAAAATTAAATGGCAATCAAAATACTAAAAACTGGTTATTAACTAAATAAATATTAGACAAATGATGGAATATTCAGAATGCTTTAAATATTGTGCTTATGAAAAATCTGTAATACTATAGAAAGTTTTTTACTTTATTAGTGGAAAAAGTAAAATGTGACTTTTTATATAAAATATAAAATATTATCTCAATAATGTAAAAAAAGACTAAGAAATTTGCTTACTATAATAGCCAGTTAGTTGGATTTGAATTATTTCTATATTCTTCCTTCTATATTTAATAATATCTTAATTTTTCCAAATGAGAATACACTTATTTTAATTTATAGTTGGAAAACTAAATACTTAATTTGAAAACCTGATAATCTGATTAAGTCTTGCATATATAAGGAGTCTGCTAGATTGTTTTGGAAGAAACAATTATTTATAGAGGCAAATAAGCAAAATATATCTGGTAAAAATATAACTTCTGAAAGTAGGGATGCTCTCTTTTTTGTAAAAGTTGGGAGATGATTATTATAGAATATCATATTGCTAGTGATCATATGAAATTTCAGTCTCCTGACTTCTCACTCTGTAGAGAGCAGAAAGCATTTTCTTCCTTATAGAAGAAGGTAACGCAGGGCAAGGCAGATAGTGAAGTTATTACACACCAGTTAGCAGAGCAGACACACAAAAACAAATGATAGCAAGCAAAAGAAAACAAATGAACAAAAACTACCTACAGTAAAACAAATATTAATTTAATGCCTGCAGGAAAACAAACAAACAAATACTCATTGCTTCTTTTCAACTAGCCCTTTTCAATTTGCATTGACACCTGCCCTTATCTGATCTTTAGTCAGTCACTTGAACTCTACTCATTAATTTTAAAGCTACATTCTTAGGCTTTTGTTTTTCTCTTTATATAGCCATTCTTTCCTAGATAGTGTTGATATATGCAAATAGTATGTCAGACAATAGAATTGTACCAGAATCTATTTTTAAAAACCCTCAAAATTCAAGAGTTAAGACAGAAACAATCCGGTTAAAATGACAAAATGTTTGAATAGACCCTTCACCAAAGAGTTATAAAGGTGAAAATAAATGCGTGAAAAGCTGTTCAACATTATTAGTCAGTAGAGAAATATAAAGTAAAACCTCTCTATATTACCACTATTTTTCTATCAAAATGCCTAAAATTAAAATAATCGATCTTTTATAATAATCTTGCTGACAAGGATATAGAGCAACTGGAACTCTCAATTTGGGGAAAGCAAAAAGGTACAGCCACTGGAAAACAGTTTGGCAGCTGCTTACAAAATTAAACACACACCGTGTGATATAGCAACCGCACTTCTTGCTACTTACCCAAATGGAATGAATACTTATGCTTTCACAAAACTTCATACACTAATGTTTATAGTAGCTCTATTCATAACTGCCACAAACTGTAGACAACTTTTTCTTCTAATGGGTGAATAGATACACAAAAATAGGTAAATTCATAAAATGGAATACCGTTCAGCATTAAAAAGGAACAAGCTATTGCACTCAGAAGCTTGGATGCATCTCAATAGGATTAGACTGAGTGTAAGAAGGCATTTTCAAAGAGATAACTGCATGATTTGGTTTATATTATATTTGAAAAGACAAAATGACAGTAATGGAGACTAGATCAGTGGTTGCTAGAGTTAGGGATAAAGAAAGGTTGTGACTATAAAGGGACAGAAGGGCAATTTTTCTGGTTGCTGAAATGGTTCTGTATCCTAATTGTGATGCTGGGTACACAAATATATACTTGTTAAAACTTATAGAACTGTATATACAAAAAAGTCAATTTTCCTGTGTGGTAATTTTTAAAAAACTTAATGAAAAACCTAAAAACTATAATCTGGTTTATCTCAGCAGCTTACAATCTTAGTAGTGAAGCTATGGGTAATAAAAACTCTATTGTAATATTAAAGATACACATATAGCCGCAAATAAATGATATCTTTGCTTATATTTTTTAAAGTACTGAGAGGTCAATATGAAGTTTGCTGAAAACCCAGAAAGTAAATTGGAAAAAAATCAGAAAATTCATTATAGAGGAAATAACCCAAAGATGTCATGTAAAATAAAATTTATTACATAAATTTTAACATATAAAATAACATGTCAAATGAAATTATTATATGTATTTTAAACTGCTCTTTTAAGAGCTTGGACTATGCTGAAGTAATGCACTCACCCATCATCTAAATCAAGGTGAATATGGGTATTTAGGATAGAAGAGGGATTTGAAGTACTAAAAGGCTCTGCATAAAAGATTAGCAGTAAGACAGCATAGGGAGCCTGGTCTTCTACCACCATTCTGCCCCCAGCAGTAATGAGGTGCCCTGGCCCTCTTCTGCTGGGGTGGTGTCAGAGGATGCCGAGCTAAGTGTCAGGACTTAACTGCCAGCCAGAAGTAATGAGGCTTTATCCCCTCATAGTGTCCTTGGAGGTCACACAGGAGTGGTAACAAATCACACCTGCCCCTTCCACCCAGGGAGGTTTAAGTGGAAGCCTAATAAGAAGTGTTAACTCCTACCCTTACCCAGCAGTAATGAGAATATTGACTCCCCATCAAGTGTCAGTGGAAGCCAAGTGGTGAACCTGGATTTTCATCTCTACCCGGCATTAATGAGGTGGCACTTCTTCTGCCATAGCAGCATCAGAGAATGCCAGCTAAGACAGAATATGTAAACAAGATCCAAAGTCTCATAACGTAATACAGAATATACATGTCTCAATAAGTAATTACTTATCTTATCAAGAACCAGGAAGATCGCAAACTGAATGATGAAAGGCAATCAGTAGATGCCAATAGCAAGATGACACAATTGTTAGAATTATCTGATAAATATTTTAAAGCAGTCATCATAAAACTGCTTCATGGGCAACTATAAACATGCTTAAAATAAATGAAAGAATAGGAAATCTCAGAAGATAGATAGAAAATTCCAGCAAAGAAATAGAAGATATTAAGCAGAACCAAATGGAAATTTTAAAATTGAAGGAAAAAATAATATATGAGGTCAAAACTAGAATAGAGGGGACAGAGGAAAGAATCAGTGAATTTGAAGATAGAAAAAATAAAAATCATCCAATCTGAACAAGAGATAAAATAGGCTGAAAATAATGAACAGAGCCTCAGAGACCTGGGGGACTATGACAGAGAGCTATAATTTGTGTAAGTTAATTCCTGGAACAAAGAAAGGAATGAAAAAAGTATTCAAATAATTAAAGCTAAAAACTTCCCTAATTTGTCAAAAGACATAAAGATACATACTTAAGGAGTTGAGAGCCAAAACAAGATTAAACTGAAAGAAATTCACACTAAGACCCATCATAGTCAAACTTCTGAAGACTATAAATGAAGCAAAAATCTTGAAAGCAGTTAGAGAAAAAACAAATTACTTATACAAAAAACAAACAAACAAACCTCAAATGGAGAGGATTTCTCATCAGAAACCCAAGACTAGAAGGAAGAAATGCAACATTTTTCAAGTGCTAAAAGAAAACGACTCAGAATTCTATATCCAGCAAAAATATCCCTCAAGAATGATAGGGTAAACAAGACAATCTCAGACAGAGGAAAACAAAGAATTGTTGCCAGCAAACAACAATTTTAAACAAGACTAAACAATTTTAAACAACGACTAAAGGAAATTATCTCAAAAAAGGAAAAAATACAAAAAAGGAAACTTAAAATATCAGGGACGAAGAATGAACATAGGAAAAAAAATATGGGTAAATAAAATAGACTTTTCTTCTTCTCAAGTTTTTAAAATTATGTTTGACTGGTTAAAGCAAAAATTATAACTGTTTGTGTAGTTCTAAATCTGTGTAGAGGAAATATTTAAGACAGTTACATTAAGTTGTGGGGTGACAGCCCCCACAGGTTTTTGGGGGTCCCTGGAAAGATGGGGTGGCGTTGGTGATTTGAGGGATAGATATGAAGAAGAGAAAGAAAGAGAGAAAGAAAGAGACTGGACTCCTGTCTAGTGCAGAAGCCATTTAATGGAGGTTTCCATGCTCTTCTTATCCTAAATTTTCACAGGTTAGATCGCAAGGTTTTCACATGAACACAAAGCCAGGCAGATGAGGGGGCACCCCCCACCCACCAGGTGTTTCCTCAGGCATGAGGAAGAACAAACCCAAGATTGTCTTACTCTTTCCCCATGCTTGGTTAATGTTCCTCAAAAGCAATCTTTCCCTGATGTCATAATGTTTCTAATAATCAATAGCTTTAA
>CAUYQG010188077.1:0-15178 GCA_963574415.1 Tarsius wallacei
TGGGCAACTTGGCAAGACCTCATCTCTACAATAAAAAAAAATAAAAAAATCAGCCGGGCATGGTAGCGTGTGCCTGTAATTCTGGCTACTCGGAAGGCTGAGGAGGAAGAATCGCCGGAGCCCCGTGGGTCGAGGCTGCAGTGGCCGGGATCGGCCACTGCACTCCAGTCTGGGCGACAGAGTGAGACTCCAACTTAAAAAAAAAAATGTATATGTTCATAGCAGCCCTAGTCACAGAAGCTAAAGGTGGAAACAACCCAATGGCAATCAACAGATGGACAGATAAACTCAGGATGGTCTATCCATACGCTCAAATATCATTTACCTATAAAAAGGAGTAAGAGGAGTGTCCCCATTAGGATGGCTGTCCCCTTGCAGCCACCCCAGGTCCTGTCTCCTGAAGAGATTCAGTTCCCGGGCCTGGGAAACAATTTTCGAAGTGAACTTCTAGGAGGGAATACTTAACCTTGATACCTGAAGGTGCCATGTCTTATTTTTCTCAGAGCTTTGAGAGGGTAAACACTAACTGTGGGAAAAATGAAGAGTATTTCATTGTTTAAGGGAAATCCTCTGAGCCTATAAGAATCATTTTGGCCCATGTGCATGTGTCACATGGCCTTTGACCAGGGCAGCCAGGGTGGAGTGACTTCCCTAGAAGGGACTGGTGTCCCAGAAGGCAGGGTACCTGGACAGCCTTTTCAGGGTCAGCCCAGATAAAAAAACAAGTGTATTCCATGAACCACTAGAGATGGGGAAACATTGGTAAGTTGTAACCGCATTCCTGACACCAACAATGCGTAGCTCTCAAAGGAAGAACTGTGACTTCAAATGGGTGACCAGAATGAAGAGCCTAAATGCGTTGCCATAGTTCACTTCTGTGACCAGAGGCAAAAACCTAATAAGGACCGCCTACCAGGAGTTGAAACTTTCTTGATCTTGAGCCTATGGTTATCTCATTGATATTTTTCAGTGCAAATGAATTATTTGATGGTAGAGTTCCCTGGTTAGAAAATACACGGTGTGTCAGGCCGGGTGCAATGGCTCATGCCTGTAATCCCAGCACTTTGAGAGGCAGAGGTGAGAGGATTGCCTGAGTCTAGGAGTTTGAGACCAGCCTGGCAACATTGCGAGACCTCATGTCTACAATAAATCAAAAAAACTAGCTAGGTGTGGTGGTGTGTGCCTGTAGTTCCAGCTACTTGGAAGACTGTGGTGGAAGGATCGCTTGAGCCCAGCAGGTTGAGGCTGCATTGGCCACTCCAGTCCGGGCAACAGAGTGAGACTCCAACAAAAAAAAAAAAAAAAAAAAGGAGTGAAACACCAGCACATGGTTCAGCATAGGTGAACCTTGAGAACATCACGCTCAGTGCAAGAAGCCAGGCACAAAAGGCCACGTATTATGATTCCATTTATGAAATGTCCAGAATAGGCACATCCCCAGAGATAGAACACAGGTTGGTGGTTGCAAGGGACTGGGGGATGGGAAATGGGGAGTGATTGTTAATGGGTTCAGGGTTTCCCTTTGGGGTGAGTGAAATGCTTTGGAGGTAGACAGAGGTGGTGGTTGTACAACATTGCGAGTGTATGAATTGCCGCTGAGTTATTCACTTTGAAATGGTTGTTTATGTTGTGTAAATTTCACCTCAGAAAAAAAAACAAACAATTTTTAAACAAAAAAGAAAATAAACGTAAGTCAACGATTCAACTTTCACCCATTCAGCTCACAGATATGTTGTCAGGAAAGCAGTATATTCAAAAGCCAGAGACTGCTGGTATATCTACCCCACACAACTAAACCCAGATGGGCAAATGCAAAATCTTCAAAAATCCCTTCTGGGGAGCCAGGGCAATGTGCCTTGTACCAGCATGGAGTACCCAGCACAGAGTACCCAGCACCCAAGGAACACCAGGAGACACATACCTCAGTGACAGGGAGAATAAAAATGGGTTCATTTCAGAAAGGGCATGCTGAGGGCAATTTTAGCATCACTGCTACAATCTCCTGTATCCCTAGAAAAAGGATCTCAAAAGTGGTGAAGGTGCCACTTACCGGGTTTTCCACTGCAGACTGCGACCAGGAAACACCAATCGAGGGGAAAAAATAACGGAAGTCCCTTCTGAGGGAAAAACAAACAGATTCAGCCATAGGAGTAGCAAGCGTCTCAGCTGGGAGTGAGAGGCCCAGTTCCTCCTGGCCCCATCCTGCCTGGGCTGCTGTCACTGGGCTACTCCTGCCACAGCTGTCCAAGGTGGAGCTTGAATCTAACGGCTGCCCAGGTCTAGTTCATTCTAAAATGTGCTGCCTCTCTGTGACCTGAGCGCAGTTCTGGGACAGGCCTTCCTGGACCCGAGAAGCCTTGTTTTTGAACGGAGTCACTGAGTTCTCGTGATGCCAGCTCTCCCGTTGCCATGGCTACAGACAGAGGGATGCCACAGCCCCTTCTGCAGTGACCTGGCATAGGAGAATATGTCCTCAGAGCCACCACAGGAATGAGTTCACCTGGCTAAATTGACTCAGAAAATCTGCTACCTGGGGCTGGTCAAGTAACATGAAAACCCCTCTTTTTGCATTTCGTAGGCAGTAAGGAGCTCAGCTTCCAACCATTCTATCAGCCTCTTGGATGACCTCAGTGCCTCTTGGTCCATGCCACCCTCAGCTGCACTTCCCCCACGCAATTCTGAAGTCCTCCTGGGCCTGTTCCTGGTGTATCTCTCCTTATGAAGGCAAACAGATTTCAATGGCATGGAAATACCTACCTGCCCTGAATATTTGCACAACCAAGCATCTCTACGTCATAGTAACATCCTGAGGTATTAGAACAAGACCCCATACAAATAAGAGTAAGCTACTAGAGAGGGCAGCACTTAGAAAAAAGGGTCCACGTGTATCACGAATCACCATTAGCCAAAACTGGATCCTGGTGGAACAGGCCAGACCAGAAAAGTGTCAAAGAAGGGAGAGAATGGACCCAAGAAAGACCCAGCAGTGGGGATTCTGCTGCAAAGAAGTTCTGGCGAGGACTGAAGGCCCCAGATAGCAAGGGAGGGAGATGGGAGGCCGGCCTCAGAACTCAGGGAGGCTCCGCCTCCTTCTTCCCACTCAAACACTGCTGGTCTTCCCAGGACCTTAGGAAGTGAGGGAAACTCTGCCCTCTGATCAGACTGTCAGCCCTGAGCCTCACCACATGGCTGCCCTATGATTCCCACAAAGGAAGTCCCACACTGCAACAGCCTGACCCAAAGGAGAAACCAAAAGTGAAGGGAAATGAGCCCCCCATGCCCATGAGTCAGGGTCACCGCCACCAGCTGGTCTTACAATTCTCAGTACCTTCCCCCACCATGGGCCTTTGCTTGCCAAGCCTTGATGAAGAGGGGCTCCACGTCCGTGTAGAATGTGATGACGCCTGAACTTGCCGTCTGGAAGAAGACTTTCTGTCCGTTTGTCTGCCTGGATCAGTTAGGCAGGGAGAGATTGGATGGCCAGGAGCCTAGTGCCATCCTGGCCCAGGGACCAGCTCTGCACAGGACCCTGGCGTGTGTATGACACTAAAGTATTCCCAAGACAGCCGCATCAACGTTCTGTGCCTCAGTTTCCTTACTTAGAAAATGCAGGATGATCTAAGGAAGATTCTGCCTCTGACACCCTGGGATTCTCTCAGCCAGGCGTCTCACCCCCAAACGGAAGTTTGCTTGTTTCGTGACCCTTCTTCCTGGGATCATGTTCTGCTATCAGACAGATGTCATTCAAGGTATGTCTGGACTAACATCTGAGGACACTTGGGTTTTTACAAGGCTACAACATGGGCCGGGTGCGGTGGCTCATGCCTATAATCCCAGCACTTTGGGAGGATTGCCTGAGCCCATGGGTTTGAGACCAGCCTGGGCAACTTGGCAAGACCTCATCTCTACAATAAATCAAAAACCTAGCCGGGCATGGTGATGCATGCCTGTAGTTCCAGCTACTTGGAAGGCTGAGGTGGAAGGATCTCCTGAACCCAGCAGGTCAAGGCTGCGGTGGCTATGAGGCCACTGTACTCCAGCCTGGGCGACAGAGTGAGACTCCTACTCAAAAACAAACAAATAAACAAAAAAACAAGGCTACAATGTGGATGGGCCTTGAAGACATGATGCAGTATGCTAATGCATTTGAGGACATGGCCGTTGGACATCACCATGACAGCCACACATAGGAACATGCTGTCTTTGCACATGAAGCCCTAGATCAGGCCCACCCTCACTGGCCCACCTTGAGCGATGCCTTCTTAATGCCACTGGCAGGTTTGAGTTCCTTGTGTGCACACCTATGATGTGTCTAAAGGGGGTGTCCAGGCCTGGGCGGACAGCCCAGGGCTGCCTCAAGCCCCCTACTCTATCCTGGGGGTTTCCAAACACTTCCATTGTGCCCTGACTTTTAGTAAGAAGCTCACATGGCTGCTGTTCCCAGGGATCAGTCAGAGATAATGGGGGCTGGGGACTAGAGGAGACAGGCTGCCCCCAACCCTGATCCAGGACACACCAGAATGATGAGTCTGAGACAAGTTCTGCTGCCCAAACAGCCAAACTCCCAGGTTAAGTCAGGCACAGCCCTCTCTCGGTAAACGCTGTGCCTGTCACACAAGGGATCAAAAGTTTTCTTCTCCGAGCTTGGTATCCAACACTTACCTCTGTCTTTGTCCAGGAAATGTTGGGAAATTCCTGCCCTGTCAAAAGACCTTGGAAAAAATTGCTGATTTCCAAGAAGGTATTTGACTCATGGAAGTCAACTTCATGTCCTGCATTGGAGATGACTCTGGAAAAAAATACCAATTTGCATGTTCCTGTACCCAAGACGTGGACATCCCGGAATCTCTCCTAGTGTGGTAAACACAATACCCAAATTTGTGCCCAGAGAAATGAAAACATATGTCCACACAGAAACTTGTACTCCAATGTTCAGCATTATTCACAGTAGCTAAAAGGTGGAAACAATCCAAATGTCCATCAGCAGATGCACAGATAAACACAATGTGGTCATTATTCAGTCGTGAAAAGGAATGGAGTTCCGATATGTGTTACAATTTGCATAAACCTTGACTACATCATGTGAGGGAAAGAAGGCAGACACAAAAGGCCACATATTATATGACTCCTTTTGCCTATGGAATAGGCAAATCCACAGAGCCAGGAAGCAGATTAGAGATTAGCAGAGAATAGGAATAGGGGGGAATGGGGAGTGTGGTTACAGTCCTCCCTCAGTATTCGTGGGGGGATTGGTTCCAGGACCTTCGAGGATACCAAAATCCACAGTTGCTCAAGCCCCTGATATAAAATGGTGTTTTTTCATATAAACTACCCATATCTTTCTGTGTGCTTTAAATCATCTCTAGGTCACTAATAATACCTAATACAATGTAAATGCTATGTAAATAGTTGCTACATCGCATTTTTATTTTTATTATTTTTCATTGTTGTATTATTTTTTTTCCCTAATACTGTCCGTTCACTGTTGTCTAAATCCTCAAACGTGCAGAATCCTCAAACGTGGAGGGCTGGCGCTGCTTAACGAGTACAGGCTGTTTTTATGAGGGGACGAAAAAGTTTTGAATCTAGAAAGAGCATTGCATAACCTTGTGAGTACATTACATACCACTGAATTGTGCACTTTAAGATAGTTCATTGTATGTTATGTGAATTTCACCTCAATTTAAAAAACCAACACCATCCAAGAATCTTCTCTGCTTCCGCCTCTACACCAGACAGTTCTCCCAGCTCACTGTACTCCTCCTCTCAAACACCCACAGAGTCCTGTACTCAGGCAAGCGCCAAACTTAGAGAAAGGACAGAATGCCCGAGTGGGGTGCCTTGTGGACAAACAGAACACTGTCAGGTCTGCAAACAGAGGTAGGTAGGTAGTTGTGAGTCATGACACGCATGCAGAAAAGTGGGGGTCTCCTCAACTGGAGAGAGGCATAGCCCATTCTGGAGGCCTCCTGGGGAAGGAGCAGCCATGGGGAGGTTTGGCCTGAGGTGGAGGGAGCACAGGTGTGCAGGGCTGAGGCAGGATGACCCAGGTCTGCCTGGCCTACCCACGGTGAGCAAGGGGCCGGGTAGGGAAGAGGGGGAACTGGGTGGGCCTGCAGGTATGATTCTAAGCAGGTTGAGAATTGTTTCCTGCTCCCTGAAAAGGCTAAGCATCCCCGTGGTGGGTTGCGTCCCCCCAAAATCACATTCATGCACTTAAAATATGCTAAAATGGCAAGTCTTATGCCACATATATTTTTTACCACAGTTTTAAAAAATTAATTATGTACTATGTCAAAATCATTGAACTGTATACTTTAAGTGAGTGAATCATATGGTATGTATATTATATGTCAATAAATCTGTTAAAAAAAACCCCAAAAAACAAAAACTATGTCCAAGTCCTAACCCCATACCTGTGATTGTGACTTTATATTTGGAAAGAGAGTTTTTGCATATGTAATTAACTTAAAGATTTTGAGATGAGATTAGAGTATGCCCTATATTCAATGTTCTTATCAGAGAAAGTCAGAGGGAGATTTGAGATACAGATCCAGATGAGAAGTCCGGCGAGACAGGGGCAGGGATCAGAGTGATATTGCCACAGCCAAGGATCCCTGAGGCCACCAGAGGCTGAAAGAGGCAGGAAGGATCTTCCCCTAGAGCTCCAGAGGGAGCCTGGCCCCAGCGACACCTTGATCATGGACTTTTGGTTTCTGGGATGTGAGAGAATACATTGCTGTTGCTTTAAGCTGCCCAGTTGGTGGACATTTGCTCCAGCAGCGCCAGGAAGCTGACCCCATCAGAGCCAGGGTGGAGCGTGGGGAGGGGCCAGCCAGCCTGCTCCCCCAGGGTGTGAGTGCAGAGCGGAAGCTCTTGGGAAAATGGGAGGTGCCGCCCTGTGCCAAGGTGGTGGCCCTTACAAAAGAGACCAGGCTTGGGGAGAAGCAAGCTGGCCTGCATGTGTGTGCCTGGTGACACTGGGAGCCAACTAGGGTTGCCACCTGGAGGAGGATGTTCGGGATGAAAAGTCAGAAGTCACTGTGGCCATGAGATGATAAGGACATACATCACAGTCTCCTCTTCTAAAAAGACCTGGGGCGAGTCCAGGAGCAGAGATTTGAAATATTTTGAGTAGAGCAGGGAAAAGTAAGAAAAACACTACATGGCCGGGCTCGGTGGCTCAGTCTGTATCCCAGCACTTTGGGAGGCCGAGACGAATGGATTGCCTGAGCCCACGGGTTCGAGAACAGCCTGGGCAATTAGGTGAGACCTCATCTCTACAATAAATCAAAAAATTAAGCCTGGCTCGGTGGCTCAGCCTGTAATCCCGCGCCTTGGGAGGCTGAGGTGAGTGGATTGCCTGAGCCCGCGGGTTCGAGACCCACCTGGGCAACTTGACGAGACCTCATCTCTACAATAAACCAAAAATTAGCTCGGCGTGGTAGCGCGCACCTGTGGTTCCGGCTCCTTGGAAGGTTGAGGTGGAAGGATCGCCGGAGCCCAGCAGGTCGAGGCTGCGGTGGCCGGGAGCGGCCACTGCACTCCAGTCTGGGTGACGGAGTGAGACTCCAACTCAAAAAAATCAATCAATCAAAAAATTAGCCAGGCATGGTAGCGTGCGCATGTAGTTCTGCCGAGGCAGAAGGATCACTGGAACCCAGGAGGTTGATGCTGTGGCCGTGAGGGTGCCATTGCACTTCAGCCTGGGCGACAGAGTGAGACTCTAACTCAAAAAAGAAAAGAAAAACACTACACGATGAGAGCTTTAGAAGAAGAATAAGAATAACATTTCTGGAATTCAAATGTGGATTTCTGTTTGTTTAATTTTATGAATCATAAAGAAAAGAATCCAAATCAAGATCTGGAAATGCAGTTTCCAGTCTGTGGCTATGCTCGACCAGATCATTTCCAAACAATCCTGAAGACTTACTGTTTTGGCTAAACTTCTGATCGTCAGGCAGATGTGACCACGGGACACTGGCTGTCCCCTCACAACCACGAGCAGCAGAGTTACCTGAGGAATTTCCTTCCTGGCAGTTGGTCATAGAAGTACGTAGTCCCATCAGTGCTGAAGATCTCATCCCCGGACCCAAAAACCAGGAGCTTAGGTTTGGTCTGATACCTGTCCATGTAGTCTCCAAAAGAAGAAAGAACAATTGGTTGCTCCAAACACATACTCTGGGCTCCAGGAAGATGGTGTCTAGTCATGTGGACATGGAAGGGTGGCTGCTAGTCGTGTGTGGATGCAGAAGGGGGACCCAGCCATGGGTGGACATGGGAGGGGGCCCCGATCATGAGTGGATGCAGGAGGGGTCCCCAGTCAGGAGTGGATGAGAGGGGGTCCCTGGTCCACTCACGGACTAGGCACTTGAGCCTATGAGAGCTGATTTCAAATATCTGAAGAGCGGTTCAAAAGAAGTGGGGGCTGGCCTGAACGGAGAGAATGGGACCAGCAGGAAAATCTTGAAGAAGGCCTGTAGGCTTCAGGTGAGGCACGGCCTCTTAGACTTAGGTTCTCAGAAGGCACAGGAGGAGAAGCTTGGTCAGAGGGCCCATAGGAGTTCCCAAGGGGCCAGGCCTAGTTTTTCCTGTCGTGGATAGAAAAAATGTGGTGTAGCTACACCACATTTCCAGCTGCACTGGAAGACCTGGGGGGAATCAGACATGAGTCCTTTTAAAAATTCACAAGTGAGGTTGGGCACAGTGGCTCGTGCCTCTAATCCCAGCATTTTGGGAGGCTGAGGTGGGCGGATAGCTTGAGCCTAGGAGTTCGAGATCGACCTAAGCAACATAGCGAGACCTCATCTCTACAAAAAAAAAAAAAATCAGCCGGGCATGGTGGCACATGCCTGTGGGCCCAGCTATTCAGGACACTGAGGCAGAAGGATCGCCTGAGCACAGGAGGTTGAGTCTGTGGTAAGCCGTGATCATGCCACTGCACTGACAGACTGAGACCCTAACTCAAAAATAAATAAATAAATAAATAATAAAATTTAAAAAAATAAAAATTCCTGCCAGGCGTGGTGGCTCACACCTGTAATCTCAACACTTTGGGAGGCTGAGGTGAGAGGACTTCCTGAGTCCAGAGGTTCAAGACCAGCCGGTGCAACTTGGCGAGACCTCATCTCTACAATAAATCAAAAAATTAGCCAGGTGTGGTGGCACATGCCTATAGTTCCGGCTACTTGGAAGGCTGAGGCAGAAGAATCTCCTAAACCCAGCAGGTCAAGGCTGCAGTGGCCGTGAGCGTTCCACTGCACTCCAACCTGGGCGACAAAGTGAGGCTATGACCACCCTTCCCCCCAAAAAACCCGAGCCTCACTAGACCAAGTGACAGTGACTTTGTGCCCAACCCTGAGGCTCTCAGCTGACCTGTCTAAGGATCCCCAGGTCAGACGCATGCCCTCACTATGACTCAGATGCTCTAGTCTGTGCATCAGCCCCTAGGCAGAGACAGAATGGAGCCAGACACCATGACATCTAGGCCAAGCGTGTGTGTGGCATGGTGACTATTTCTCCACCCTAAGTGCCTGGGCCCATCCAGTTCATCTCACATTTGGGTCAACATTCCATGACAGCCTCAGTCTCCCCCAAGGGAGTATCACTGCCTTAGGGGTTAAAAAAATCATACTCACAATAGGGGTCCATGAGTTCCATCATCTCCTGGAAGCGGGGTGTGCCAATGCTCCCGCTGGTGTTCAGAGTATGGAGGCCCCAGAGCAGTACATTCCAGCCCCCAAAGCACCTGTAGCTGTGATGGAGATGCTGCAGCAGGGAGAATGTTCAGAGAGAGAAGCGTGAGTGCAGACAGTTCACCTGCCCTGGGACCCCGCCACTCCTGGAGGCCCCAGAAAGTGACAACTTCAGCATAGTCCCATTTCCCTTCCTAGACTGGGTTGAATACTGTCCCCCAATGGTTCAAGTCCATGAGGAACCTCTGAATGTCACCTGATGTAGAAATAGGGTCTTCGCAGATATAATGAGTTAAGATGGTGTCACACTAAAGTAGAGAGGGTCCTAATCCCATAACTGGAGTCCTTATACGAAGAGCAAACAGAGACATGAAGAGAAGAAGGCCAACTGACAATGGAGGCAGGGACAGAGCCATGCAGCTGCAAGTCAAGGACTCCAAGGATTGCTGGCAGCCCCCAGAAGCTCAAAGAGGTGAGGAAGGATCCTCCCCCAGGGTCTTCAGAGAGCGCAGGTCCCTGCCAATATCTTGACTTTGAACTTCTAGCCTCCAAAACCGTGAGAAAATTAACTTTTTGTTGTTTTATGCCATTCAGTTTGTCGTCCTCTGTTACCTAATTTCCAGGAGGCTAACACAGTGTGGGTTTCTGGGACAAGAAGGGGACAGACAGCCTGACGCTCCCCATATCCTGCCTCTGGGAGCCACCTGGACTTGGAGAGGGCCCCCAGAACTTCTAAGCAAGCACTTAGAAGGCAAGTGAACACAATACAGGGAAGTGTCTGGTAGGGAAAGTGAAGAAAGGGAGAGAGAAGGAAAAAAATTGTTTAGAATGTCTTTTGAAGAGATTCTTGGTTGCACTTGGATTGTGGTTCTCTGCCTTCAGCTTCAAATGCCATCTTTGCTGTGCACGTCTGTGTCCAAATTCCCGTTTTTTGTAAGGACAACAGTTACGTTTGATTAAGACCATGCAACCCCAATGTGGCACCATCTTAATGAATCACTTCTGCAAAAGTCCTATTTCCTAATAAAGTCACTTCCTAATTGGATGTTAGGACTGTAATATACAAAGTGGGGGACTGGGAGGGACATAACTCAGAAGGGTAGGGAGGAAGATCTTTTATAATTGTTTCCATTTCTTTGATTGCGGTTCTTATTACATTTCCTGCCTCTTCCTGGGTCAGTTGTGGAGTCTGTTTTCTTACAGAGTCATCTGTCCTGTCATAGAGCTGTCCACGAATTCAATGAGCACATAAATCCCTGGGGGGTATGGACAGCGCAGAAATCGAGGACGCTCACTCAGGTGAGGTGGAAATCTGCTCTTGCAGAATGCATCCTATTTGGGGTACAGGGAACCACATTTTGAAAAACATCGTTCTAGAATTTCCAACCCTATTTGCGATTATATCTACATTCTCATTCCTGATGTATATTTGTGGCTTCTCTCTCTCTTTTTTCCCCCCCGATTTATCTTGTTGGACGTTTGCTTGTGTTGTTGATCTTTTCAAACAGCCAGTTCTTTGTTTTATTTTCAGATCTAGAATGAGTCTTCCTTGGGGTCGAGGAGGACTGAACCATTTGTGTTTGCTTATTCTTAACTCCCTCTTCTCTCTCTTCTGTAGTACATGGCTGTTCTTTTGAGTTCAATGCGTGGCACCTGTATTGTTCATCTCTTTGTCTCGGGGTAGGTGTGAATTTACTGTTTTCACCCAGCTATATGCAAACATGAAATTCTATTTTTGTAACTGCTCAGACATTTCTTTGACATTCCTGCTGGGCAACGAGAGCACCAAATTTAGTCCAGTAAACAGTTCTGTCAGGCATTTTTCTCTAACACTGTCCCTCTCAGGTAAGCACTGAGCCAATTCAAGTGTTAGTGCCGCAGCCCCTGCACCCCGCTGCAGGTCTCATGCACCAGATGGGTTGGGAACTCAAGGCAGTCATCAGAACAAGCCATGCAGACCAGCACCCATTGTCACTCCTGCACGTTCCCCGTAACCAGTTTCCCTTTTGAAATCCCTGCATGCTGCCCAAAGGTCAGAAGGGTCTGTTGGAGGCCTAAGTCTGTCCGCTTCCCCATCTGCCTGCTTTTGGAATAAAGTCACTTTCCTTCCACCATCTCTTATCTCTCAAGTTTGGCTTTGGGTGGCAAGTGGCCAAGCATGTGCCTGCTTACACAAGGAACACCAAAGATTGTCAGCAAGCCACCAGAAGCCAGGAGAGGGGCCTGGGACAGCTTCTCTCACAGCCTCAGAAGGAGCCAACCCTGCAAACACCATGACCTCAGACTTCTGGCCTCTAGAACAGGTAGACAATACATTTCTGTGGTTTAAGCCAGAAACGAAAACCAAAGAAACAAAAAAAACCTTTGTCATCCCCCAGAAGTTGCCAGGCCAAGATTATTTTACAGGTTTTGACAAACCTGCCATGGATAGATCATTTCCATGTTATTTAAGTCACTGCAGCACTCCTGAAGAGATGGCAAGTTTCCCAGATTATTTTATAAAGCAAAGACTCTGTGGCCTCTGATAGCAAAACCTGACCAAAGTGGTTGAGGAAAATGAGAGATCAATGCCTCAGAGGAAACAAGTAAGAACCCACATCAACCATCAGCAAGTGGGTACTCATTGTCTATTTTTAAAAGAATTTCATGACCCAGGAGGCTTGATTCCAGAATGTAAGTTTGGCTCCAATTAAGATGTTTACTAATGCAAGTTGTTATATGAATAAATTAAAAAGGGGAAACCAGATGAACATTTCAATAGATACTCAAAGGCATTTGATAATAGTCAACAATTATTCTCCATAAAAAATAAATCTTGGCCAGGTACAGTGGCTCACACCTGTATTCCCAGCACTCTGGGAGACGGAGTAGAGAGAATTACTTGAGCCCAGGAGTTTAAGATCAGCCTGGGCAACATAGTGAGATTGTGTCTATACAAAAAAAAAAAAAAAAAAATGAGCCAGGTGTAGTGGCACGCGCCTGTAGTCTCAGCTTCTTGGGAGGCTGAAGCAGTAGGACTGCCTGAGCCCAAGAAGGTCAAGGCTGCATTAAGCCATGACTGTGCCATTGTCCTCCAGCCTGAGTGACAATGAGACCCTGACTCAAAAAGAAAAAAAAAAATGGGAAAAATAAAATAAAAATATTACAGTAAATCAGAAAAAAAAAACCAGACTTGCTTAACATTATAAAATGTAGGTTCATATTGAGCTCAAAGGTCAAGGCACTATCATGTTGGTTAAGAAAATTCGAGAGGCTTTTCTCTAAGAGGTACTGCCGTCTTGAAGTCCTGTGTCCTAAGGCCAAGACAGGGACACAGGATGCAGGCGTAGGAGAGGAAGGGAGAAAAACATCACTGTTGACTAATGACATGACTAACCAGGAAATCGTAACTAAGCGACTAAAAGTTATTAAGCTAATATGAGTATATATACACATCAGCAATAATAACCTACAACACACAATTTTTGAAAGTGTCCATTTCAAATACCAACAAGTGAAAATAATTTTCAAATAAACTCAACAAAAAATATGCAACGCTTAAAGTAGAAAACTAGGCCCGTCATGATGGCTCACACCTATAATCCCAGCACTTTAGGAGGCAGAGGCTGAAGAATCATTTGAAGCAAGGAGTTTGAGAACAGCCTGGGCAACATAGCAAGACCCCATTTCTACAAAAAATAAAAAAATCGGCCGGGTGTGGTAGCATGTCTGTAGTCCCAGCTACTTGGGAAGTTGAAGTAAGAGGAACTCTTAAACCCAGAAGTTCAAGGCTGCAGTGAGCCATGATTGCACCACTGCACTCCAGCCTGAGTGATAGAATGAGATGCTGTCTTGCTAAAAAATAAAGGAAAGGAAGGGAAGGAAAGGGGGAGGGAGGGGAGGGAGGGAAGGGAAGAGGGCGGGGGCGGGGAGGGGAGGGAGTAGCAATGATTCCCTGGAGGGCACAGTACCTGAATAAAAGGATACTCCATGTTTCTGAAGGGGAAAATGTAATAAGACAAAATATGCCAATTCTCTCAAATTAAAAATAAATATAATATAAATCCAATCAGAACTACATTGTAATATGAAGCCATAAAGAAGGACAAACATATGGACTTCGCAGCAACTTGGATGGATTCAGAGTCGATCATACTCAGTGATCTATCACGGAAACAAAGAACAGAGTACCATCTGTTCTCATTCATAAGCGGACCTTGAACAATTATCATAATACTATAAGAAAGGAATTGGCAGTGGTGGGAAACTGCCAGGGGAGGGGGGTAGGATTGGCATGCCGCTAAGGGAAACTGCCAGGGAGGCAGGGGCACACCTCCTTAGCAAGGGTACCTGCATAATGAACATTTGTAAACCTAACCCTGAATTGTGCCCCACATCTTTAAAATAAAAAAAAAAAAGAACAACATTGTGTTGTGTCTTGTTTGTTATATTTTTCTCCCAAAATACGTATGCCCACTGAACACATTAAAAATACTCAGCTTCACCAGTAAAAGCAGACTTAAACAAGAAAAAAAAGGAAACCACTTTTTCTACCAACTAGATTGGTGTAGAATAAAATTGGCAGTGATATGCCTGGGAAATCAGAGTATTGTCACACTTTGGAACTGAAAATAAGGAAGAATTTGCTTAACATTTCAGAAAGAAATTTGGCAAAATCTACCAAAAATTGACATGTTTACACAATTGCCCAATATTTCCATATTGAGGAACTTGTCCTAAAGACATGAACCCACAGGTTGGGAAGACAAGTGTACTGAGATGTTTATTGCTGTGTAATGATAGCTCAGAACCAGAGACAACTCACATAGTCAATACTGAAATGGCTAAATAAATTCCAATATAGCCATCTTAGGAACACGTCCCAGCCACAGAGAAGGAGGAGGTCATTCAATCAGGTCTTTAGTTATCAGAATATACTTATTTTCAATAAGGAAAATGAGAAAAGAGACCTACTCTTGGATGTACTCATGAAAACTGAATGTTCTCTAGTTCTTCATTTGTTTAAAGAACACTCATGGAGACCTGCTGTGTGTGAAATATTGTGTTAGAAACTGCAGGAGAGATCAACAGAACTGAGGGTGAATTGAGAGCAGGCTTTCTTTCTTTATTTCTCTCTTTCTTTCTTACTTTCTTTTTCTTTTTTCTTTTCTTTTCTTTTTTTTGAGTTGGAGTCTAACTCTGTCACCCAGGCTGGAATGGAGTTGCACACTCACGGTCACCCCAGCGTCCACCTGCTGGGCTCCGGGGATCCATGCACCTCAGCCTTCCAAGTAGCCGGAACTACAGCATGCATTACCACACCTGGCTAATTTTTTTATTTATTGTAGAGATGAGGTCTCGCTAAGTTGCCCGGGCTGGTCTCAAAGCCGTGGGCTCAGGCAACCCACTCACCTCGGCCTCCTAAAGTGCTGGAATTACAGGCTGAGCCACCAAGCCCGGCCTAGGCCTTCTTTCAAGGTCCTTGCAATCTACTTGAGCAAACG
>CAUYQG010188080.1:0-51534 GCA_963574415.1 Tarsius wallacei
AACCCATGATTTCTATGATATGCAGTTGATGGTTACTGGGTGAGTTGGAAACATTCCCCAGCTCCTTCAATTTCAGTTAGTCATGTAAGACCCCTGAAGAATTCTTCCTAATTTTATCTTTACTGATCCAATGCTTCCCTACATTTTAAAATATGTTAATATTTTAGAGCAGTTTTCGGTTCACAGCAAAACTGAAAGGAAGGTACAGAAACTCCTCTTATTCTCCTTCCCTAGCACACGGACAGCCTCTTTAGTGATCAAAATTCTCTGCCAAAATGGGACATCTGCTACAATGAATGAACCTCTTTTGATACATCATCATATCCAACATTCGTTCTTGTTAGACCTTAAAAATACAACTCAGCCGGGCTCAGTGGCTCAGCCTGTAATCCCGCGCCTTTGGGAGGCTGAGGTGAGTGGATTGCCTGAGCCCGCGGGTTCGAGACCCGCCTGGGCAGGCGAAACCTCATCTCTACAATAAATCAAAAATTCAGCCGGGCATGGTAGCGCGCGCCTGTAGTTCCAGCTACTCAGAAGGCTGAGGCGGAAGGATCGCCGGAGCCCAGCAGGTCAAGGCTGCGGTGGCCGGGAGCGGCCACTGCGCTCCAGTCTGGGCGACGGAGTGAGACTCCAACTCAAAAAAAAAAAAAAAAAAAAAATACAACTCTTAGCTCCTATACTCACTCCTATATTTTTAATTGTCCCCAGTGACCACTGCTCATTCAGTACCGTACTCCCTGAGTTTAACAGACACCACTCTATCTTCTGCTGCTACTAAATGTTGACGTCTTTTTGTTTTTTTGCATCTTTGAAAGTAACATATTTTCTTTTAGAGAGCTTACCGGTTTTATATTTTAATAATCAAAATGTCCATTGAAATATAAATATTTTGCCAGGCCTCAAGTTTTGAAAACTTGTTAATTCAATTATCTGTTCAAAAAAATTTTTGAATACATATTATTTACCAAACACGATGCTTGCAGGCAACTAGTGAGTCAAAACAGGACATAGTCCCTGCCCTCTTAGAGCTTACAGTCTGCTTAGAGCATTAGCCGCTGAGTCAATAATCACACACACAAATGGAAAATCGAGGTTGTGGCCATAGGTATGTGGAAAGCTAGATATTGATAGAGATCTACCATGTGGGACAAGACTCAGTGGGGAGAGGCTGGTCAGGGAACTCTTCACTAAGGCAGAGGTAGTTAAGATGAAGGCTGGGAGGTGATTGGGATCTAAGCAGGCAGAGAGAGAGGGAGGGCAGAGGCAGCGTGTGTACAGTCTGGAGGGAGGAGCATGGATGTATGTGGGCCTGAAGAAAGTGCAGTGGGCTGATGTGGAGGGTGAGGGTGAGGGTGAGGGAGGCACAGCTCGTTGCTAGAGATGTAGATGGAGCCAGAGCCTTTCCTTGGCTAGGCTAAGAACAAGTGTAACACACTGAAGACTTTTAATCCGAGAGGAAAGTGAGAGTGTGCATGTGACATGATCAGATTTGTGTTTTGAAAAGATATACACAGTTGTCAAAAGTTGCTTTTTTCCTCCCTTCCTTCCCTCCCTTCCTCCTTCCTTCCTTCTTTCTTTTCCCTAACTACATAAATAAGATCCCGTCTTTGCTAAAACACTTCACAGGCTTCCTACTGCACTTAGAGTAAACTCCAAACTCCTCCCCATGGCTTACCACGCTCTACCTGATACAACATCTGCATATTTCTCCAACCACATCTCATACCTCACCTCTCTTAGTTCACTGCCTTCCGGCAACCTGGGCCCCAGACATTCAATCCCACGCTCGATTCAGTCTTTGAGCCTGAAATCTCTTTCCACACTTCTCCAGATGGCTGTCTCCTTCTTTTCATCTACGTTTCAGCTTAACCAAGAAGCCTCCTCTGGCTACTTCTTTAAAGAAACCCCCCCCCTCCTCCAGTCACTCTCTCTCTCTCTCTCTCATTATTCTGATTTTTATTACGATTGTTATTACTTATAATGATCACAGATAAAATTACTACAGTCTATCTAGTTGTTTGCTTTATGGTGGCACCCAGAGGCACTCGGGCATTTGTCTTACTGAATAAATGCTTGCGGTATGGAGGGTAGATCACAGAGTGTCTAGCGTAGATGCAGGATGAACAGTTAGGAGACTGCTAGAGACTAGGGAAGCAATGAAAATGGCCCGGACTAGGGGGCTGGTGGTGGACATAGGACTGTGTGTGGAATCCGGAAGTACTCAGTAAATAAAGCCAACATTCTTTGGTGATGGATTAGTTAAGGGAGTTACAACAATGGAACTGTTAGGAGCTTAAAACTTCCTGAAACACTGTGGAGTTTCTCTATTCTCGACATAGGGATTCTTTTTTGGTTTCTTTGTTTCTGGATGTTTGTTCACTTTGTTATTTTGAGTTACTGCTTTTACACCATATGTTCTGTCTTCTTTGCAGGTACCTATTGTTTTGAACCAAATCTCTTCTGTTCTTCATGTCTACCATCTTCTTTCATACCATAAAATAAAATGTTCTTATTCATTTACTTTGCATTCTGGGATTATTTCTCAAGTTTGAACTCTGAAGCCCTGGTTTAAATATTTAGCAGTATCATGTTTGCATCTTATTGCTTCCAATGAATATTTCAGTTACTTTGATTTTGATTTTATTGCATTCTCTTCATATTCTGAATTGCTCTTTAAATATAGAAGAACTATTCTTGTTTATCTCATTGAGATCTAGAACCATGTGTTTGAATATTTCCTTCTCATTTACAAGAAAATCTTTTTCTAGGGAAAGCAATTCATACCAAGCTTTACCATTTGTTTCTTTCAGATATTTTTCTTCTGTCATTGGTTTTCTTCTTTCAGATATTTTTCTTTGGTGGAATCACCCTTGGATCTTACCTAAGTGATCTTCAAATGTTTTTTTAAAAATGAGCTTAAGACTTATTTGAATGGGGCAACGTTAATCTCTAAAGTTTATCTCCTAGGCTAGTGGTCTGTACTGTGCAGGTAGATGCCAGATTATTGGTTGTGAATGTAAGCCTCTATGGCCTTTCTCCAAACAGCACAAAGAAGTCTCCTCAAACCTGATCTGAGACAGCTTCATGTGCATGAGTACAGTTTGTTTCCTCGAAGAAAAAATAGAGAGAGACCAGAGGCTATTTCATTGCTTGCTTGAACCTAGAAAATGAGATTTTGAGGCTGGGTCATTGCACAAAGATGAAAGGAGAGAAAAGCCTAGAAAACACTATAATCGTTTTGTTTTATGCCACTCAATTGTGATTGCAATGAGGATTGTCTCTCTTCTGATGGATTCATGGGTACTTTGAGGAGGAATTAAGAAAAGCTGGCTTTACGTGTTTCCATTCAATTCTCTGTCATCCCTAAATACAAAAATGGTAACTCATGAAATTGAAGGTTAGAAGACAGACAGTTTACTGTTGCCTGCTTTTTCTATTAATTCCTTACCTTCAGATACATTTTGGAATACCATGACCTTTTTCTTAATAGGGCCTAAATTGCCTTTTACATTTCTTTTTTCCTTACAGCATCTAAGATCAGCCATGTCCTTCTACTGAGAACTGCAAAATTCTAAATACGGGGAACACATTTCCCATGAAAGATGAATTTGTTTTGATTGACAAAGTCCTTGCTGGCCTCAGTTTAGTTCATCTCCAGCTTCCTAATCTCCTGAATTTAGTACTAGGTATAGTTATTAAATTGTCTATTCACAATCAATACTCCGAGACCGCTGGCAGTCAGTATTATTAAATTGCATGCATATTAGTTACTTTGTGCCCAGAGGTAGTTTTACCATAAAGGATGCAATCTAATGAATCAAATAAAATAAATAAATGATGCCTAGTTAAACTGTTGAATATTTATGAGATTGTTCAACAGTGATTAGAGAATATGAGGTGAGAAAGTTTAAAATGCAGCAGGAACATAATAATGGATGTCACTTACTGAATAAACTTGTATTTATATTTCCTAGAAGCTGTCACTGCTAGCTAAAGAAAATATACTAAAGGAGATTAGTTATAAGTATAATTGAAGTTTTTCTTAGCCCGTGTCGTTCAGTGTGGGTCTTTTACAAGCATTTGTTCCTCTTTTTTCTTTACTCAAATGTTTTGAAGAGAGGATATTGAAGAGAAAAGGTTCTCAGAGCATTTTATTACAATGAATGTATTTGGATATGTTTTGTGAGATGATCTGAAAACTGAGAAAGGACACACATTTTATCTGAGGAATACAAGACCTTTTTGTTTTTTGGGTTTTTTTGAGTCAGAGTCTCACTCTGTCGCCCAGGCTGGAATGTAGTGGCATGTTCATGGCCATCACAGCCATGACCTGCTGGGCAACGGTGATCCTTCCGCTTCAGCCTTCCAAGTAGCCAGAACTACAGGCACGTGTCACCACACCCGGCTAATTTTTTGATTTATTGCAGAGATGAGGTCTCACCATGTTGCCCAGGCTGGTCTCGAACCCACGGGCTCAGACAATCCTCTCACCTCAACCTCCCAGAGTGCTGGAATGACAGGCTTGAGCCATTGCGCCCGGCCTATAAGACCTTTTTAATCATTAGGCCCAGAGAAACATTTGAAAGAAGCACTAGGATGAGCCAGCCCACGGTCACACTGCACTCCCCTCTTTGAGCTGTGTTTTCCTCTCTTGAAATTGTTGGCACCAGGAACTAGGCATTTACCTGACAGTGTCACACTGGACACTATTGGCTACACCCCATAGCTTAACAATGCATAGCCAGTCAATGTTATTTCTGGAAACCAATGAGAATTCCTGACAAACAATTTTGTATCCGTTCACTTCTTGTCCCCCCTTCGCCCTTCTATTGGCCTTTAAAGGAATCCTCTTGTAACTGCTGCCAATCAGAGTGTATATCCAGGGGAAACTGAATACACGCTCCTAAGTGATGAATCCTCAAGCTCTGCCCAGATAAACTCTCTCCTTATGTTAATTCAGCCTCAGCTTCATCCTTTTAGGTCGACATAGCATAGCGGTCTTTAATACATCTCAGTCTCATGAAAGAGTAAAAGTGCTGATCTGAAATGCTTTTCCGTAGAAGAATATCAATCTTTAAAAAATGATTGAGTATTAAGACCTAATTACAGGGCATACTTTATATGAGATGCTGAGAATAGTTTTGAGTTGTAGAGTCTTAATGTTCGTTTTAGAACAATACAAGAGCTAAACCCCAGCGATTTACTTATCTCAAGAGGTTTTTAAAAAGCCCAGTAAAATTAAAACCCAAATAAAGTAGAAATAGGGGTCTAATAATGACAAGAGACATACTTGAGGAACTAGAAAAACAAAATTAATGAAGGCAAAGTGAATGCTTTGAAAAGACCCCATTTGAAAAGACCCGCACAGCCCTAACAAAGCCAACTCAGAGGCAGCACTGGAGTGCTGTGCCTGTTAAGTGCTAAGTAGCAGACTGATTGCAAATTTTGTCAACCATTGATCAAGAGTGATCCAAAGAGAAAGGAGGGAGAGAGAGAAGGGGAGGGGAGGACCCACAAATGGCTGATCCAGAGAAAACAAACAATACCACCGAAACCCAGAGATATTAAGAAGATGATCGAAAGGTAGATGAGTAAAGTGGTCACACAAACCCCGCCCCAGAAGAGAATGAGAACGTCTTAGTAAACGTCCAAAAGGAGATAGGAGTGAGGAGAGAGTCTGCCTCTTGAAAAATCTGAAACTGCAATGGTAGGAGTTGTGAGCTTTTTTGTTGGAGAATGTTCTCCAGTCCCTCTGGCAATGGTGGCAAAAGATTGCCGCTTTATCAGCTGGAGAAGCAAGGGAAGTTTATTGCAGAAAGAGCAGCTGAAAACATAAAACGGAAATTCGAGAGGCGAGAGAGCTGCAGAAGGGATAAGACCCACAATCTGAGTGTAAATCCTGTTAAATCCTTGGCTGAATGATAAACTATGCTTGCCCGGAGAGAAACACCGGGGAACCCAGTAAATCATACAGGCAGAGACCAAGGGAGACCTTGAAGACAGAGTTTTCGGTACAATTTTTGAGTTTTCTGCTTTTTAAACTGAGTGTATTCCCCAACCTGTATGTCCTCAGGAGGCAGAGAGGCATCAATTTTTCAAAGCATATATTTGAAAGCTGTTTTGTGAAATATGTTCAGTGAAACGATACAGTGGCTGAGAGTTGCCACAAAATAATACTGGAGAACCAATGAAGTGGAGTTTTACATAAAACAGATTATTCATTAGTTCATAATTTTTGAAAGTGAGTGCTGAGTACATAGAAATTTACTATATCTTTCATGTTGTAGATCATGTAATTTAAAATATTTTATGATACAAAGTTAAAGAAATTTAAATTAAAAGCAAAGATAATAGTCACAATGGTGTCAAAAAATAAAATACAGATAATTCTAAAATAATTTGCAAGATCTATATTGATGAAGATCAAAGAAGACTTTTTTTTTAAAGTGAGATATGCCACGATTATGAATTAGGAGACTTACCATGCAAAAATGGACAATTCTTTTGAAACTTCTGTGTAAAGTCAGTGTATTCAAAAGACATCCAATTGGAAACCATCCTAATGTGTATCAGTAGTAGAATCATATATCATTTGTGGGGTGCTTATATAATGTAGTGTAGGAGACGGTCTGACATGTATCTGCATGTAACACTATGGATGAATCTTACCTAATGTTGAGTGAAAAAATACAAGACGTTAAAAAGCTCCATATGATTCCAAAAACAAGCAAAGTCCATCAATGTTGTTAGAAGTCAGGATGGTGGAAGAGAAGAGAGTACTTTTCAACTTATTTTACGAGCCCAGCAGAACCCTATTACCAAAGCTAGGCCCATAAGAGGGAAACTACAAGCCAATATCCTTGATGAGCTCAGGTGAAAATCCTCAACAAAACATTAGCAAGCCAAATTCAATAGCACATTTAAAAGATCATTCGTTATGATCAAGTAGGATTCATTCCAGGGATGTAAGGATGATTCAACATATACAAATCAATAAATGTAACATATGTTCTTCATAGAATGAAAGACAGAACCATATGATCCTTTCAATAGATGCAGCAAAAGCATTTGTAAAAAACTCAGTCTTCGTTCACGGCTAAAAACTCTCAATAAATGAGGTATGGAAGAAAAGACAAAAAGTACCTCAACACAAATGCACAGCCAACATCATTCTGAATAGGGAAAGACTGAAACCTTTTCTTTTAAAATCTGGAGCAAGATAAGAATGTCCAATCTCGCCGCTTCTTTTCAACATAATACCAGAAGTCCTAGTCAGAGTTTACAGGCAAGAGAAAGAAATAAAATGCTTTCCAATGGAAGAGTTAAATTATCCCTGTTTGCAGGTGGCATAGTCTTAGATAGAGAAAACCCTAAAAACCACCCCAAAACGGATAAATTCAGTAAAATTGTAAGACATGTAATCATCTAAGAATGAGTAATATTTTCCTACGCCAACAGTGAACTAACTGAAAAAGAAACCAAAAAAACATGGCTGGGCATGGCGACTCATGCCTCTAAACCTAGCACTTTGGGAAGCAGAGGCAAGAGGATTGCCTGAGCTCAGGGGTTCGAAACCAGCTGTGCAACTCGGTGAGCCCTCACCTCTACAATAAATGCCCCTCCCCAAAATTAGCTGGGTGTGATGGTGTGCACCTGTAGTCTCAGCTACTTGGAAGGCTGAGACAGAAGGATCCCCTGAGCCCCCTGAAGCTGTGGGAACTGTGAGTGCACCCTACTCTGGGAGACAGAGTGAGGCCCTGACTTAAAAAAAAAAAAAAAGGAAACAAAAGAAGGAAAGAAAACAAGAAAATAATCCCATTTGCCATAACTAAAAAAGAAAGAAATGCTTAGAAATAAATTTAACCAAGAAGGTAAAAGATCTCTACACTGAAATCTGTAAAACACTGATAAAAGAAATTAAAGAAAACACACGTGAAATGAACAGATATCCCATGTTTATGGATTAAAGTACTACTCAAAGTTGCCTGTAGATTCACTGCAATTGATGTCAAAATACCAATGGTTTATTTACACAAATAGAAAAAACAACTCTAAAATTTATGTGGAACCACACAAGACCCTGGATGGTCCAAGCATTCTTCAAAAAGAGCAAAGCTGGAGGCCTCATACCGCCTGACTTCAAAATATACTGCAAAGCTACAGAAACCAAAATAGCATGGTACTAGCATAAAAACAGATACCTACACCAACGAAATAGAATAAGGCACTTGGAAATAAATCCACACATTTGCAGCCAACTGATTTTTGACGCGGAGGCCAAGAACACACAATAAAGAGGAGTTTCTTCAACAAATGGTACTGGGAAAACTGGATATCCGCTTGCAGAAGAATAAAATTAGACACTTTTCTCAAATGATAAACAAAAACCAACTCGGAATAGATGATTAAAGATTGAAGTGTAAGACAACTACTAGAAGAAAACATAAGGAGAAAGCTCCATGACGTTGATTTGGGCAATGATTTTTTTGGATATAACCCCAAAGGCACAGGCAGGAAAAGCAAACGTAGACACACGGGATGTGTCCAACTAAACATTTTCTGCGCAGGGAATAGTCAAGCAATCCTCCAACGGGTTCTCAGGAGATTTAAGTATTAGAAAAATAAAATTAAATGAGTGGATACCTACATTTGTGGTTTTATTTTTTTGTACGGCTGCTCCTTGTGTACAAATGTGCATTCACTGTGTGGACAGATATGTGATGAACTCAGAGGTGGCTGAGTTTAGGGGTGAGAAACCCCTTTTTTGAGGCGGTGCCATAAATTCACATTCACGTTGACAGGAGAAAGAAATGAGAAATGCGTCTGAATATGGTGAAATTTATCATCCATACCTTTTTGGTTCTTTTTGTGATAAAATAATACAGCTAGAAAAAGTTCTAATATCTCAAAAATAAAATAGTTTATGTAACAAATTGGCTTGGTTAGAAAACCACCTTCCTGAAGTCGCACATCTAGAAGCAAATGAAACAAAATACAGTACACCGCATCATGAATTGTTTTCTGAAGCAACGATCGCGCTACCTTCCAAGAAGGCAAGGACAAGACAAGTTAACTAACTTAAACATCACTTCTTCAATTTCCTTTTGATCTGCTGATTTTTGAGAAACATAGTCTTAGTTAGCTTCCCAGTCTACAAAAACAGCCCAAGCAGGAAACCTAATGTTAGGGACACGAAAGCGATTTGACTTAAATCAGAGTCCACAGAACTTCAGAAAATAAAAGGCAGAATTGACCTCTTCCTTCTTTCTTACTGCAGTTTTTAGATTCTTATTTTTGCACAGTCTTAATACAAAGCCAAAGAGAATATGTAAAACAGCTGCTTCCCACACTCCATATGGAAAATAAAACAAACTTCATTTTAGCCTTTTGGTGCCTGGCTTCATTCCAGCATCTTTCACCTCTGTAACTTAGAACTGCAAGTCTATTTTTACACAGACACACACACACACACACACACACACACACACACACACACTGCCCTGCCCTACAAACCGAATGCAATCTGCCTACCGTGAGTTATCATTAGACAACAGTGAGGCCCACTTGTTTTGGTCTCCTGCTCTGATGAGTAGAGAGTCAGATCACAAAATAAAGAACAACAGTCTTGTATCCTTTCCCTTTAAGAAATACTACCACAATTTCTTTTGTAGAGCAAAACACAATTGGTGGCTTTTCAGTGCCGTCAATAAGTGGAAATGGCTTTAGTGACATGTCCAAAATGAACCTCTGAGTTACAGATCCCCTGGAAGGTTTAAAATGAACACATGCAAGTCGTGTACATAGCCCAAGAAAAGGGGTCGCCAGGGGTGCCTTTCAGTGAGGACCGCAAGATGGGACAAGTTGTTTTGTCTTTTGTTTTTTTCTTAATAATCAACACTAAAAGTTCAGAATTGAAACTGGGACACGGTGCATTTATTTCCATGCTACAAAAAATACGTGGTTACTTATGGTTAAAATAATTCTAGTCGTTAAAGAGATAAAAACAAAGTTAACAAGCCTCTTGCAAAAAGTTCAGAATAAATACAAGCACCATAAACTTGGCCATCGTGGGAGACGTTGTTCCACAGGCAGAATATACAATATAATATTTAAAAAATTGTGTCTAGTGAAAATGGTTTTTCCTTTCTGTCTTCTTCTGTAAGTAAGACCATTTTATTGCCTGATATGCTTTTTAGGAAAATTGAGGACATTTTTGAGATAGAAGCATATGCTCACGAAAACAGAGAAGCTTACAGTCATATAGGGCATTGGCATGGATTTATTCTCACTAATGTTTCTTTAGAGGATCAGGGTGTTTAGAAATCTTGGCATAAATATGCCTAAGGACAGGATAATGGTATTGTGACAATGTCTTTCTTTTTATTTACTTCAGTCTCCCATCAATCTCCCTCAGGACTAGATCTTATTAATTTGTGCATTCCCAGTGCCCAGTATGTGCCTTAGTATTACTATTAAGTAATTAATACTTGATAAGTGAAGGAATGAAAAAATGGATCATTCAACTGTCCATGATCATAGTTTACTTCGTCCTTTTTCCCGATCTGGAAAAATCGCAGAAATCATTATGAAATTTGGCCTGATCAGTTACTGCCTCTTCTTGCCAGACTGGCATCTGCTCTGAATTTGAATGCTCGTAAAAATCCTTTCATGCTCTGAAAAGCTTGACGGAGTCTGCTCCAGGATTCAGAGATTACCATTCACAGGACACTTGATGTTGGTGGGTTCATAAATTCGGTACTGAACCTAATAAATTACTTGCATGGGCCAGAGACAGAGATGGCAACCCAGATGGTACTGTCATGGTTATTCATGCATCCAAGTTGCTCAATAAATACAGCCCACTTTCAATTTTCTCTCATGCTGCATTTCATAGGCTAGAAGTCCCACGAACCTCAATGTCGATGCTTGCTACATTTCGTCTCTCAGCCATACTGTCTCCAGTTCCCTCCGTGTGAGTAACCAAAACCACAAATGGGAGGTTCTGAGGTAATGTAGACCAAATTGTTCAAATGTTCGCACAATACATTTATATCGATTGATGTTTACGCTGGAATTTCATTTTTTTGGCCATTTCTTCAGAAGGTCACTTTTGTGCGATCAGGCTATCCTTCTGGATGACAGTCTCACAAGCTCGTTGTCATTTTCCTTTTCTTGGTAGAGTTCTCATGTAGTCTAATTGCGATATTTTAAAAAGGCCCGTGGATGGATCCACTCAGAAATAGAAAGGGCTGATATTGCCAAAATGTCCACCAGCCCATCATCATTAAAGATATTGTCTGGGAGGATAGGGGCTGTCATCATTCTGACCTTGTCTTTTTTTTTAAGTACCTGTTCTTACCATCTTAATTGCCGTGCCCATTCTATTCAATAGAGCAATGTGTCTATTTAATAACAAAAATCAATCACTGTTTGATTTGAGTTAATTGGTTGATGTATTTGAAAGTGTTGAGTTAGTTGCAGATGAAAATCAGTTTGAGTCAAAATGCTCAGACCATTATTTCTTAAACCAATTAAGATGTAACGGATGCTTCCTTGGAAAAGGCAAGAAAGCCAGATGCAAGTAGACGATAATCAGATATCGTCGTCCTCCTCCGTACACCGCCCTAATGGCTTTCGCTGTGTTTGGAGTAAAATGCAAACTCTCTCCATAATCTATAGATCACGACATAAGACATAAGAATCTTATCTCTGCCTAACTCTGACTACTTTGAATTCCTCCCATGCCCTTGCTCCTGAGGGTCCAGTGCTCTGTTTCTTGACTGTTCCTCAAAAGAACAAGGCTTGCGCCACCTTTGACCTTCCACATGTCTCATGATCTGAGTTTATCTTACCTACTGGTTTGCTCGTTTATTTATTTATTTTTTTGTCTTACCCCCATTAGAATGTAACCTTCATCATGGCAGAACCTTATCTATCTTATTCACATTCCAACTCAGGAAAAATTTGAGTGGCAGCCGAAAGCACCGTCTCCTCCGTTTTCGAAACGGTACACAGCATCTTTCCAGTGACTCGTTCTGTCAGACATCGCAGGGAAATTGGACAGGATGGCTAGAAAAGTGACTCACAGGAATGATAGGAAAAGCACATCCAATGTGAAGCCAGGCTCATTGGGTTGGGTGACAGATGCCAAATGTCTGTTTTATCATCACCACGCTCGGAATGCCACCGTTGGAATGGATGGAGAAAGGAGATAAGGCCAAGAAGAAAATATTAAACTTTGGGTGTGGGGGGAAGGGCAGAGGTAGCTCTCTCTTCAGAGGGATAAAGAGAACAGTGAAGAGAGGGTGGGAGGGATGCTGGTGAGCAGTGCTTATACCACGGTTAGTCTTCAGTCCACACGCAAGTCTCCAGTTACAAGGCAGTGTTCATAAAAATGGTCTTTGGCTGGGTGCGGTGGTTCACATCTGTAATCTCAACACTTAGGGAGGCTGAGGTAAGTGGATTGCTTGAACCCAGGAGTTCAAGACTAGTCTGGGCAACAAAGCAAAACAAGCAAAACCTCGTTTCCAAAAAAAAATCAAAAAATTAGCTGGGCATGGTGGCATGTACCTGTAGTCCCAGCTGCTTGGGAGGCTGAGGTGGAAGGATTGCCTGAGTCCAAGAGGTCGAGGCTGTTGTGAGCTGTGAGCTGTGAGCCGTGATCGTGCCACTGCACTCCAGCCTGGGCAACAGAGTGAGATCACACACAAAGCAAAGCAAAACAAAACAAAAGAAAAACGATCTTCAATGAATATATTTAATTTAAAGTAACAGTTCATGTCATATTTGACCACTGAATTAGTTATAATGTTTTATTAGTTTCTGATTATAAAAAGCATATATTTAATTTCCCAATTAACAGGATGTTGATTTTGTTTTTTTTTTTGGTAACAAGATGACATATTTTGAAACTGCAAGTTATAATGCACTATTAAATAGTATAGATATTACTGTGCCCAGGGATTCTGTCCTGTTTCTATGTGTAAAATCAATTGTCAGAATTTGTGATTTATTTTAATAAAAAAAGTTATTGCGATGATTGTTCCCGAATTTAACTTGTTCCAATTAGCTTTCTATCCTTAAACATATTCCATTTTTGCTCGCAGCGAGTTGTCATTTTGCATAAAATAGACTTAGTAAAAACATTGTGCTCCAATATCCTTGAGTGTCACTCTTGATTAACCTTGATCTTCACCTCTAGTTAAGCCTTGATTGCCAGCATTTCATAAAACCCCTGTCATCAGGGATACTGGGGTGTCTACACTGCTGTATCCATTGGGCAATCTTGGGTTGCATCTTTCAGAACCTCTTGGCAGCATTTGACTCCATGGAATGTTATCTCCACCTTTCCATTCTCTTGGCTTCTGCATATTTTCAGTGATGCCCTCTTAGTTTCTTTGACCAGACCCTCTCCTTTCTTGAGCTCCAAGTGTGGGGCACCACAGAGCTCAATTCTCAGATATCTTCTTTATCAATATAAATTGATATGGTATATGCATAAAAACTTCTATGTACTGACGATTTCCCATAGTTCTAGTCCCATCTCTGTCATTCTCTTCAGATCTACTTGGAAATTACTTTTAGAAATGAAAATTCAACACATCCAAAACAAATCCTTGATTTTCCACTCTAAAATCCACTCTTTTTCTCTGAGTTCCTCGTCTTTGTGAATGTCAATGCTATTTGCCCAGTTTGGGGGTCAAAAAAAGCTCTAGAATTATCTTTGGCTTCTCTCTTTCTATAACCGCTATCCAATTCATTATCAAAACCTGTCATACCTCCATTCAAAGACTGTCTTTACTTATCAACTCCACTGTTATCTCTTTCATCAATGCCACTGCTACTACTCCAGGTGAAAGCAACCTCCTTGTCACTGTTGTTGGAAAAATGGCCTCTCTGCTATTCTCTCTGTGGTCCTCCCTTGAGTCTATCCTCTGCTCTCTAGACCAAGAGAGGCTTTTAAAATATCAGATCTTGACTGAACTCTCTATTAAAACTTTTACCTACTTTTTAATGTGGCTATTCTCATGTTGAGTTGCTTGACATGAATAGACACTTCTCAAAAGAAGATACACAAGCAGCCAACAAACACATGAAAAAATGCTCAATACCACGAATCATCAAAGAAATGCAAATTCAAACCACTATGAGATCTCACCTCACACCCATCAAAATGGCAATTATTAGAAAGTCACAGAGCAACAGATGTTGGCATGGTTGTAGAGAAAAGGGAACACTCATCCACTTTGCGTAGGATCTATGAAAAACAGTCCGGAGATTTCTCAAATAACCAAAAATTGAATTACCTTTTGACCCAGCAATCCCACTACTAGGAATCGACCCAAAGGAAAATAAGTCAATCTATAAAAACGATACCTATACCCATATGCTGATTGCAGCACTACTCAAAATAGCAAGACCAGGGAACCAACCTAGGTGCTCACCAGTGAATGACTAGATAGAGAAAATGTGGTATATACACACCATGGAATACTACACAGCCATACAGCCATAGAAAGAATGAAATCATGTTCTTTGCAGCAACACGGATGGAGCTGGAGGGCATCACCCTCAGTGAACTGACTCAGAAATAGAAAACCAAACACCACGTCTTTTCACTCATATGTGGGAGGTGAATGGTCACAAGGATGGAAAGAATAGACACTGGGGACACCATTAAGGGGGGAGGGCGGAGGGAGGCTAGGGTTCATTATCTGAGAAACGGGCCACCCAAGACCCAACCCCCACCACTACTCAATATGTCCACATAATGTACGTGCATGTGTACCCTTGGATCTAAAATTTTTAAAAAAAGAATAAATACACAATTTATTATAAGTAAAAAAGTACTTTAAAGGCTTCTCCTTATACTTAGATGAAATCTAAACTTCTTTCTGTGGTTCCCAAGATCCCACATAACCTTGTCCTTGCCCTGGTGATATCTCTATCATCCTGTTACTACCCTCCTGTGCCCCCTGCCATTGCACCAAAGTCATTCCCTTACTGTTCTGGTTTTTGTTTGTTTGTTTGTTGGTAAGTCAGATTCTCACTCTGTAGCCCAGGCTGAAGTGCAGTGGTATGATCACGGCTACTGCAGCCTCAACCTGCTGGGCTCGGGCGATCCTTCCACCTCAGCCTCCTGAGTAGCTGAACCTACAGGCACATACCACCATGCCCAGCTAATCTTTTGATTGATCATAGAGACGAGGTCTCACCAACTTGCCCAGACTGGTGTCGAACTCCTGGACTCAGGCAGTCCTCTTGGCTCCATCTCCCAAAGTGCTAGGATTATAGGCATGAGCCACCCCACCTGGACAACTTCTACATTCTTTTATTTTATTTTATTTTATTTTTTGAGTTGGAGTCTCACTCTGTCGCCCAGGCTGGGGTGCTGTGGCACACTTCATGGCCACCCCAGCATCGACCTGCTGGACCCTGGTGATCCTTCCGCCTCAGTCATCCAAGTAGCCAGAACTACAGGCATGTGCTACCATGCTGGACTAATTTTTTTATTTATTGTAGAGATGAGGTCTTGCCAAGTTGTCCAGGTTGGTCTCGAATCCATGGGCTCAGGCAATCCTCGGCCTCCCAACATGCTGGGACTATAGGCGTGAGCCACAGCACCTGGCCTCCTTCCTGCTCTTTGAAGTCCAGCATGCTCCTACTTGAGGGCTTTTGGGCTTGCTCGTCTCTGTACCTTCCTCTCCCTCAGCCATGTCTCCACTCACATGTCCCAACCTCAGAAAAGGCACATTTCACAGATCAGACTCTCGCATTCTCTGCCTTCTTGCCCTGCTTTATTTTTTCTACACAGCAAGCATCATCAACTGAAATTCCATCCCACATTGATATCGTAGCTTGTTGGTTGTGAGCCTTCTTTACTGCGATCGAAACTTCATAAGCACAGGGATTTTCGTTTGCTTATTGCTTTTGCCCTACCATGCATTTAGCTCAGTGTCTAGTACTCAGCAGGTCTTCAAAAATACTTGTTGAATGAATGGTTTATGTTTGAGAAGAGAAGAACTGGATACGAATCTAAATCCTATGTGATCACTTCAGGACCTCACAGAGAGATGTCGACACAGTGAACCTTGGTGGGTGTGTGAATGTCACGCTGTTAGGGCAGGCTAAGAAAAAAGTAGATTGAGGGTGACTGGCTGTGGGAAGGGAGCATCACTTGGAGAGGCAGGAGCCTAGATTCCCACTCTTCTGGTACCAGAATACACGCTGTGGCTTTCTGAAAGTTTGCAGCCCAGGCCCCGGCCCCCTGATGTGCTGATTCAGAGGCTTAGAGTGGAGTCACACCTACTTAGTCCTCTTAGGCTGGGGTCCTCACAAGCAGAGCTTAAGATGCAGATTTGGGTGCATGTGACATATTATGAGGATGCGTTTGGATCAGATTTATTCTAAAAAAGGAGAAGCACAGATGGGGAAGGAGAGAGAGCAGAACAAGAAGGTGCTCTCGGGTAATTTGGCCTTAGCCCGATGCATGCAGCAAGCTCCCTGGACTGTCAACTGCACCATAAAGTTGCTTCCTCCTTGAGTCAAGGGTTCAAGGTCAGTCAGTCATCGGTCTTAGGCTGCCTCGCTGCAGTGAGGAAGGTCCCTTTCCAAGCAATGAAGCTCCTCTCAGAGGAGAGCAAGTTTCCACAGGGGAAGATGAGCCCCATGAGCGGTCCACACTCACAGCAGCTGGGGGCTGGCATGCTGGCCGAGAGGAGGGGAGCTGGACAGACCACCACAATGTATTCTGTTCTACAATTGCATAAAAAAAGGACTGGTTGCAAAGCACAGACATTCATTCATTCAACCAATACTCATTGTGGCCTATCATGGAACAAACACATACTACCGATTGCTGAGATTTGGTGATGAACAGAAGTGACCCTGAAACATGGATAGGGAGAAACAAATAGTCATCAAATAAACATGCAATTATAATAAGACATATTCGAAATCATCACTCCAAATAATGAACTGAAGCATGACTGTAGAAATAAGTTCATGATATTGTTTAAGTGGGTGATGGTTTCCTGTAAATGGTTCTAGCTGTAACTCTTAAAAGATTGTATGAATTCCTTATCATAGCAATCATTATCTAATGATAGCTGTATGTTAACCAAATAGTTATCAGGCATTATTTGAAAACTCAAATAGAATAAAAATATGTTTCAGCCTGGAAACCATGGGAGTGTACAATTTTTCTATTACTTGATCATTGTCCAAAAACAAGATGATATTTTCTCATTAGGAGTTGAAGCAGAGGCAAAGTAAGAATTAACATTTTTAAATGGGTCTTGGGTCAGTGCTAAATCTCTTTTGTCTTCCAGAAATTATCCCCCTAATTTCTATCTGACAAGAACGAGAACAAGAGATGTGTGGGAAGCAGGGATCTTGTTATCATGGAATATTCATGTTTATAGACTGACTACCCATAATTCTCTGTTTCCTGTGGAGGCTAAAATTTCATTGAAGTTATTGAATTGACATCAAGTATTCGCCATTAGCAGGTGGGCATAACTGTGTGTCAAAATAGTGAAATCTAGGGGATGACAAGTCATCTGAATAAGTAGATACAATATGGACCATTAAATTTCAAGCATTTGAGAATTCAGTATCAGAGGTGACAGCTGCCAAGAAAGCTTAAAAGAAAACCTTGTATTTGTACATTAAATTATTAGAAAGAAGGACACAAACATTTTTTTAACCATAAATAAGTTGGATACCACTAAACACCCACCTGTGTCTCCTGATTTGATTTAAAACCTTGTTCTTATCTCTTTCTAAAACATTGCGTAGTGCTATGGAAACTACCATACTGAAAAATAAGCCAGTAATGAGCAACATAATACATGTCAGTAAAGTAGTGTTTCTTAAGTTTTTTTTAAACATAGAGCAGCGTTTCAAAGAAACATAATTCTGTTGAAGTGTCACCAAGACATCTCTTTAGCAGAATGTAGTGCCAGTAGGAATAACAAGGCTTATTTTCAATAATTCTGTTCATACCTCAAATCCCTGTGGTCTTCCCAGACTCTCTTTTGTGTGTTTCCATGCAACAAGAATCTCTGACACAGACACACTTGTCGCCTTGACATCCGTGGGAGCGGCACTGGGTTCTGTACGGAGGAAAATGGAATGAACACATCGTGATTATAACAAGTGATGTCTATCGAAGCCCCGCACCCGGGTCTGTCAGGTGTTAACGTCCAGTTCCCTTATTTCTGAAATGAAGCCCTGTGGCAGTGACGAAAAACACAACACGGTGAAAAGATGATCTTTTCTATGCTGGGGCCAAGTCTCGCCAAGACTTTACCAGTGACAAATGACAAATCCACAAGACAAGCAAAGGTCTTTATCCTTGGATTAGACAGGGCGTTTCTGGAGAACTTAAATCGTCTAACTCACATCGTTTGCCAGTCAAGCATAAAGATAAAGCACATGAACTAAGGAGTCAGGTTTAGCTTTTATTTGTTTTGTTGCTGTTTCTGCTTTTTGCCTTAAAATTTAAAAAAAAATCTACTTATTTGCCTTCAGGTAAGTTGTTTGATCTCTTTCTAAGCCCTAGTTCCTTCACCTGTAATTTGAGCCTAATGAAAGTATTTATCTCCTAGATTTTGACACTTAGTTTTAATTAGAATAACACATATAAAATATTTAGTATTCTGCTTGGCATTTAAAATATTCATTCACAAAATATCGCATTATTATTATTTACTTACGTATTTCATCCTGTGAAGGCACAAATAAAGTCAAATTACATTAGATATTTTTTGTTGTTCCAACCGCCAAACTACATTTCCATGATTATGTAAGGAATATGTTATGAGTGATGATATTTAAAAGGCATGCATTGACTTTTAAGACAGGTGCGGGTGGAACAGGAAAGTCCCCGAAGGTCTCGGAGCCCGCTGCTCAGAACCACCTTTTCATTTGTTTCTACACTCAGTGACCTTTTGCACGATTTTTTCGAAATACACAATGTCTGACTGGCTTCCATCAAAAGGCGCACTTCATTTGAGCTTGCACTCAGTATGAGGAACAAAATATTTCTTAGCTTTGACTTGGCTGAATCATAAATACTGTGTCACAAACACACGTTAAACGAAATGGTAGATTAAAGGCCAGACGTTGGTTCAAACAGTGCTGCACAAAGTCTATTAAAATAAATCCCACCCGCATACAAATGGTGGTGACTTTGATACTAACCCCGTAACACTGATAAGAGGTCAGACGAATCTATTGAAATGTTTTCGTTTTGTTTTTAGGGACCCATAGAGCAAAGATGGAACGCCAAATAAATAAGTTGAAAGGCAAACACTGAAGAGATCGTGACCATTTGCTGAGCTCTTTTCTTTTCTAATAGAGGTAGTCAGGCCATACATTTATCTGGAGTGCTTTTATATTTTTTTAATAGAAAAATATCAGCCCCAAATACCTACCCTGTGGCTACAAACGAAGAGATGGCAAAATACTTTTCCAAAGGTACATGCTTGCACAGAGCAGTGATTTTCTTTTGGTCAAATCTTTGTTAAAATCACATGCTATAATTGTGTCATCTCAAAGTGCTTTGGCAAATTCACATGAAGTCTTACACAGAAGCTAGCATTAATTCCCATCATGATATGAACGGTAACTCCTTGTTCTGTTACTCTCTGAATATCTCTTGTTTTCTTTTGCTCAGTGGTTTCCCTCACCTCTCTTTCCAGTCCCTTATTATTTGTTCATCTATTCAATTTTTAAAAAATGTATTCTGGAAAAATCTTCTATTTTGTTCTAGAATTCTGATTGGCAGGCTTGCAACAGACATTTTTTCCCCCATCACTATCTAATAGGAGTTAAAATTCTTGATTTTGCAAGTCAATGAAAGAAAATGCTGATGTTTCTGAGGTGTGATCAACTTGATCTCTGAGATTTAGGATATGATTTATGTCCAAGAAAGTCGCACTTTGAATACCATTGATGATTCTGTAGCAGTTTTGCTTCTCTCTAGAATAAATGCATTGCAGAGATTTGTGGGCCAAATGCTTTCTTTCAGCTTTTTATATTACTGAAGCAATTACATCTTTGTCAAAGAAGATTGCGGGGGAATAAATAATTTCAGAAGCATGAAACGTGGCTGGGTGGCAGCCTTTCTATATCTCTTTATCTCTAAAGAAAGGAATTAGTTCTGCATCAGCTTTCAGTAGTAGTATACAAGTTTAAGTACTTCTCAAATAGAACATTTAGAAAAAAGTAAAAGTAAATGAAAAATGTTCAGAACCCTACTTCTCAAACAAGTACCTCCATTTCAATTTAAAACCTCAGAAGTTTAAATCAGGGTCACACCCAACTGAACATTTCACAGTTGCATTTTGGGGGAGGCTTGCTATTATAATTGTATATAATTGAGTGAGAATGAATTAATCAAATGGAAACGGGAGAGTCATTTTTAACTTGTTTCACCCTCTAGATCTAAATGGTATTGGAAGTAGACCCATGATGACTTGGTGTGGACCCTGAACATTTACCATAATACTATGAGAAAGGGATTGGCAGTAGTGGGATACTGCCGGGGTGGGGGATGGGAGAAACACAACATCACTTAGGGTACCTAATCTCAAACCAGGCAGAGTGGAGACCAAAGGGAGACCCAAACTTTACCTGCACGATATCTACTTGTATACCTAATTCTGAATGGGGCCCCACATCTTTAAAATAAAATATAAATAAAAAAAAAAGAAATTCTGGCATGTAGAAAAAGTGATCTCAGTCAGGTGTTTCCTGAAATTTTAGTATACTGTTTGTAGCCAAGTAAAGGTTTTCAAATGGATTAAAAATCTGTTTGCAGACAGGAGTAACTGATTGAATCACAGAATGTCTGGTTTGGATTGAGACTGGCTGTTCTTTTCAGACTTCGTATTGCAACCGAATGATGGAAAGTGACAACCAGAAAGGATCTTAGAAAATCACTTGGATCAAAAGTCACAAATGCACGGGCCATGGGTTTTCAGTCATACTTTTACTTAAGCAACTTTCAAAAATAATAATTTCTGGTTTCTCTTGGGAAGAAGAAAGAAGGCATCAAACCTGAATTCTTGAGTGTTGGTGGACGAGGATTAGCAGCCAAGCCTATTAGTCAGGGAGCAGGCTTCTCAGTTTGCCTGAGTCCCTACCACTCTCTATTGTCTCACACAGGGAGTACTTCACTTATTTTTATTTCTTACTTCACCCCTATTTGCTTTGGAGGCATGGACCTGTGTTTTAAATCCACGCTCTCATTTTGCAGATGAAAAAAGCAAAATGTACGAAGGTTGATTTATCCAAACTAAGCTGCTAGATCTGAAAGAGCTCCAGCTAGAACTCAGATCTCAAATGTTCTTTCCTCTGTTTTGAAATTGGCACCAAGGAAGCGACTGGCTCATTATCATTATCGTTAGAGTCAGTTTTAAGTCACAGAAGATATTTTACGGGAAAATATATACACAGCTCATTCTTGTGTTGTCCAGTTACCTCCAAAAAACTGACAGAGGAATGGGCAGAATAAGATGAGAAACAAGTTAAAAAAAAAAAAAAAGACAGGCAAAATAGATAAGGGAATGACTCAAAGCAATGACAGTTACCATTTACTGAGATTCTACATCCCAAGTCCTGTTCTTAATTCTTTACATGTATTTGTGAATCCTGCCAACAGCCCCATTATCACTGCCGCCACTGAAGAAATGAGGGACAGAGAGATCAAGCAACTTGCCTGTGGTCTCACGGCTGCTTAATGGTGGAGGGAGGATTTGAACTCAGGCAGGCAGCTCCTGACCACTATGCTATTCTGCATGTGTCCACGTCACATACACTCAATGCTTTTTCTTTCTTTTCCCATTGCCCCTTCACTTGGTAATTCTCTTGAATGTTGGTGCTGGGCACCTCACTTGAGCTCTCTGCTTCTAGGTCTTGCCAGAAACCCCCTGGACCCCCATCACTACCCGTTTAACCCTGCCACAGGCTGACTATCGACTCCCTTGATTTCGATCTCGCGGGCTCTTGGGTAATTTTGAACCCTAGCTGCACAGCTTGTCCTAGGTCATGTCATGTTCAGGTATCTGTAAAACTCTCCTGATCCATAAATCACAGGCTTATTTTCTGCCACTCTCACTCCCGTCGATTACAGTTGCATAATTTAATGAAAGTTCAGGAACTTATATCTGAGGCTGTGCTAGCATTATGTCTTGTAAACCCAAAGACTTAAATAGATCTCTGTGTTTTTTTCTGCTACTTCTGGTGATATTAATTAGGCCGCGGCCAACTTCCTCACTCTAATCTTGGGATATAAGGTGGACAGGCTGATTGATAACTTATTTCTGTTAGATTAAAAATTTTAAACAGCATTACCATGTTCGTGAATTCAGATGATACATTTGTATTAAGTGATCTGGCAGCTGGAGTTTTTCAAGTAACACGGGGGCATGTGCTTGTGATATTGATTCTACATCTGACTTCCCAGGAGGGGTGAGCCACAGCATTAATCAAGGGAGGGTTTAATAAACTCTTTGGGAGAAGGGCTATGGTTTCATTATTTAAAAATTCAGTGAAGACAGCTGCAGTTGAACTTTCACAGGCACTAATCCAAATAGATCAACTGGCAAAGACAGGAAATTATTTCTTGTATTTTACAACTAATATGGCCATTTATTAATTTCCAAGTTCACATAAATCCCACTGAGCTCAGTTTTGGCTAAGGACAGATCTGGAGAATAACGCCTTCTGCATGTTGAGTTTTAATGTGAGCCGTGGTAGCTCCACTTGCAAGAGAATAATTGTGTATCATTTTCTGCAAATGGTGAGAGCAGTTTTAGGTTGAATAAAAATAAAAGCAGGGCATTTTTTACATGCAAGGCAAAAGCCAAGGAAACTAGAAAAGGACTAAAAGTTCATCACAAATAAATAAACCTTTCCACCTATAATGAACCCATGTCAAATTGCCTTGTGCTTTTCTATTAAGCGCAATTGAACTCCCTGCTTCTTTCCATTTCCAAAGCCAGAGTAACAAGAGGTAAGTGGAAAGTGGGTCTAAGTTTGAGTATTCGGTAGTTCTAGAAAGGTAGAAATAAAAGCTGTTTTGTTTTACGTTGAAAAAAATTCATTTTTTCCCAGTTGTATCATGCATTTTAAAACATGTATGTTGAAACTTTACCATTCTTAAAAAAAAAAACAACCACTGGATTGTTTCCAAAATAAGTGTATTGTATGGGATTATACCATGCCTTAGTGGTCTCAAGCCAAATTAGGGTTCAGAATGCAGATTAAAGGGGACAGGCACTTGGAACGTGTGCGGGTTGCGTGAAAATCATGGCAGGCACTAATCCAAATAGATCAACTGGCAAAGACAGGGAATTATCTCTTGTATTTTGCAACTAATATGGCAACTTATTAATCTCCAAGTGCACATAAATCCCACTGAGTTCAGTTTTGGCTAAGGACAGGTCTGGAGAATACCGCCTTCTGCAAACGTCTCTCTTTTCAGACTTATGTCAGATGTCACTTGGCGCTGACAGTCATTGAGGGTTACTTCTGTTGCGGAAATGTTGAAAGCTTTCAAGCGCTGAAGGGTGTCAGCAGAAGAATCATCTGGAACTTTTCTGTCAGTCCTCCAGGGCTAAGCCACAGAAGTTGTGAGTTAAGCTCACATCCCAAGTGATTTATTTACCGAGTGGCCACATTTATACATTATGGTTTCTTCTAGTAACATGCTGATTCAAGGCTTTCTGTATGGTAATGTGATTCTCATTTTGAGTCCACTGGGCTCTTGGCGTGGAGGATACACGTCAACACTTAGGCAAGCACGTCCTGGATGTGATGTCATCCGTTATCGATGGTCCGGTGGGAAATAGGTGAGAGCAGTGTACTGCAAGGCGAGCCTTGGACATTTTTCTGTTCTGTGCGTCCCTCCGAAGAACATAAATTCTGGCTGCGGCAGTCGACAGATTTTTCTTCTTGGCTTGGTGTCAGCAGGTTCTTCACGGTGCCCAAGGCACATGGCTAGGGTTCTTGAGATGAGGAAAAAGAACTGAGCCCATACACAGAAATTGAATGGTCGTCTCCCTCCGCTTGTTCTTTATGGATCTAAGAATATGGAGGGATTTTGAGGTGATAACAAGTAGAGTGGGTTAATGGAAGAGTAAGGAAATGGGATTTGTCGTATGGAGAAACACCATCTCAGTGGGATTAGCTGGGCTCTGGGCAAGAGCATCGTCATAAAAGGCCGAGAAGCTGGGTGAACATCTGCAGAAGAGAGGAACCTGCCCTGGCATGAGGACAAAAGACTGCTTTACGGGCTTATTACAGGACTTGGCTCTCTTTAAAAATGGTCGCCTCTTTAAAATGTTCACTTCTTTTTGAGTGAAGCAAATTGCCAAGTGACTAAAAGGTGGTGTTCATTTCTCCTTTTTTCTATACAGCAAGAGTGGTTCCATTGGGTCTACCTCTTCTGGGACAGTGGTTTAAAAGAATATTCTAGAATACAGAATACATTGACAGAACTTCCACTTTAGATTTGTCAGGGCTTCCAGGGATGTTCTCTTTTGAGTCCTTCATTTTCAAAGTGGAGGAAGCTAAGCCCCGGAGAGGTGAATAGATTGCCCACGGGCCTCTGGTTCGTGTGCCCAGATGTGAACCCAGGCTCGGCTGGTTGTAGGCCAAGTTCATCCTCTCCCTTGTCCTGCCGTTTTTGGTTGACGCACTCTAATGATGCCAACGCTTTCCTCGTGTTTACATATAAAGTTCCAAATTCGTAAATTTAGTTAGTGAACAAATGCCAAATATACGTTTGAATTCTGTTGTCAGAACAAAGACAGACTCCAGATTTAATTTGCCTGGTGTACTTCCTATTTCAGCCTGTGAAAATAAGTGAAGTGTTACTGTGAAATATGTCCCAGCAGCAACCTCGGTGTCTTTGAAACGAAATATGCATATTTTCTACCTAGCTTGAAAGAGAAATCTCCGAAGGCAAGCCATTTCAGGTTTAAGGGAACACGGCATTAAAAAAACCCACGGTGGCGGCTATAAATTAAGTTCAAAGCAAAGGTTGACAAGAAACTTACAAAGCCGGATTTCTTAAAGGCGACAGGGGTGCTAACGATAAAAATCATGTTAACAAACTTCTCTAATTCATCTTTCTTGTGACCTTTGCTGCTGTGTGATTGATAATTAGGTTGAAACGGTTTACGAGCAACAAGAAAGTGCATTTCCGGAATGACACATGGACTTCAGAATAGATCTTTTGATCAATAAGTAATAGAAAATATCATTACTGTGTACATTCCTGATGAAGCAGTGTGGGTGACGGCTAAAGAATGTGCTTTGGAGTCGTATAGACCTGGTTAAAATTCCAACTCTGAGACTTACTGTCATTTCTCGAAACTCTGTCACTTGCTGGTGTGGATCTGAGCATGTTGCTTAACCTCTCTGAGACTTAATTTCCCGAAAAGCAGAGTGGGACTTGAGAGTCCAACCCTATATTTGGTTTTAAGCATTAAATGAGTTAATATGAGTCGTATGGTACACTGGCTTTATCTGGAAACACATAAAAAATCTGAGGTGCTAAGTGCGTGGAGATCTCAGCAGAATTTGTATAATTCCTTGTCCTTACTTGATTCTTCTCTTTCCTGGTTATTCTCATACTAAGACGAGCTTTCTGGTTTTGCTTCACAATTTGGCTTTATGTTATAAAACTTCAAGGCAGCTTTTTATTGAAGAGTTACATCTTACACAAATCACACACTCCCTCTTTTCTTCAGTATTCAAATGACCTTATTTGTATCTCCCCATGAAGTGTACAGTGCTGAAACAATGAATAATTCTCTCGAGCTGTTTAAGTCACACAAGCAGGCGCCAAGAAAGTACAAGGGTCAGTTTACATTGACCATGCTTACTGGGGAGGTCAAATGAGTGCTGCCTTTCTGAGGACACTTTTCAGTCATTTGTAAATTGAGGGAATGTAAGACTTTTTTTTTCCCCACTTGCAGGGTCAATTGAGATTTTGCATTGGAATAGAAGAACTGAGAGGAAAAGCTAATTTCAAGAGGTTAGATCTATCACACTTTCTCTGACTCAGAAAATTGCAATTTGTTGTATTAGAACTTGAAAGAACCTGGGATTTTGATGTAGGAAGCTGAGTTCATACTTCAGCTCTGTCACTTGTCAAGTATAACCAGGTCACATTTTTCAGTTTACTCATCTGTAAAATAGGTATATTGTCTATTGGGTACTAGTTAGTACTGCCTGTTCACTAGTTGTGTCTTGAAAACTAAATGAGGTCATGTATATGCAGGCAGCATATTATTTAAAAAGGAAAGATTTAATGGTTAGACGAACTTGGCTTTGACTCATGACTACAAGCTGTGCAACCTTTAGCAAGTTGCTTGGATTTTCTGAACGCCCATTTCTCTTTCTACACAATGGAGATAATGATGGCTATTACATGAGATTGTCATAAGATTTAATGATGTCGTGTGTGAAAAGCTTCCAACAGAGAGCCTGTCCGATACTTTTACAATATGATGCTTTACGTATGGTGTAGAAAGCAAATGCTTATTGTTCACATAGATTGAGACTTCATTTAAATACTTTTTACATATATATTGCTACAATGTAAAATTATCTAAATATCAAACCAAAGAGGATTGGTTAACTGTCCATCCAGAGAATCAAATAACTTCAAGGGGATTACTCATACTATTATTATAATGGAAACATGTTTGTCATATATTGTTAGGGAGTGAAAAATATACAGCAACATATATGGAATCAACTTTTTTTTAATAAAAATATTTGGAAAAATGTATCGGAAAGGTTGAGTGGGCGTGTGAGTTTTATTTTTTCTTTAGGTTTATTTGTATTTTCTAATACATGTGCAACAATGTCTCATTATTTGTCTAACAACATAAAATATTAAAAAGTTCAATGAAAATAATAGGAATAAAGAAACTGACCTCCCTCCGCGGAACAGATGACCACAATTTGACTGAAAGGCCCGTCCCCTTTGTTGTTATAAACGCCCACCTTCACTTCAAAAGGAGTGAGAGGAGGGACGCTTTCATCTCGATAAATGAATTTGGAAGCTTCAGAGGATGTCACCATTTTCTCCTTCCAGCCACGTGTTCCGTTGGGCCTGAAAGCCACAATGTAGCCAAAGCCTTCCCCATTCTGAAACTCTTCAGACACTGGCTAAAGAAGAAAAACGCAATTAGTTATCAGCAAAACGACTGATTAAAAAACACTTCCTCCAAACCGTTAATGTTTTAAAAATTATGGATAGCTGGAGAAAAAGAGACTCTCAGATCTTTCTGCTACATCAGAAGCCAATATCGCATAGCCACTTGAGCAGTTTTGGGAAACTTAAAAAGCTTTAAGGGTAAAAGATGAAAAATTAAAGCGTATCTGTTGGAATGGACAAAAACTCTCGAGAGAATCGAAAACTCTTGAAGCGAAACAAATTTGCTCCAATTAGTCATGTATATGAAATGAAGGTCCTTGGATTCCACGTTCGAATTTAACATGTTGAAGAAAACTGTCATACGCTCTGGCGGTTGGGGATATTTGATCACTGGTGATGCTCAACACAGCCTTTTGCATCACACATCTAAGAGTCATTAACTTAAGACCTTTCTTCAAGTGTTCCTTTTCATTGCTTCTGTGCTTTGCGGGCACGTAAAAAAACTGGGCGATGGCCCTTGTTCAAGAAGCTTCTTGGGCTACATGGCTTACATCAAAATCCCTTAAATGAGCTTCCACTAAACACTACAGAAAGACATAATTGTGATTGACTCGTTAGTCAATGTAGAAAAGTTACCCGCCACTGGCTAGCACAGTGCTTGACACACAGTAGGTGCCCAGTACATATCTGTGAAATATTTTTTTTCCTTTTCAATTTTGCTTTGAAGAAAAACTGTATTGAGGGGAGGAAGAGAGACAAAGCCCGTTACTGTATTTCAAAGCTTACAGGGAAGGGCAAGTCCCTTTAGAGAGATTGATCTCAGTGGAGGTCAGATGATGGGAACTTAAGACCTCTCCTGAAATCAAAAACAAGATGTGAAGTTTTATAAAAGAAAAGAGGAATGGATAAAGAATAGGACAGGTGATGTGTTCATGGATGATTTCTTACTGGGTAAAGAAGTTTGTCTGTACACTTTATGATTGCTCTTAGAGACAGTCAGGAATTTGCTCTGTTTTCTCTAACAGACATTTCCATTTCTGTAGATTCTAAGGCAATGTTCTGTGAGCTATATAGATACACAACAATAAGGCAATTTGACATCCAAAAAGGAAGGTGGCATCAGGGAATATAAATGGACTCTTCACGCCTCCGCCACCTTCACCTTTTTCTTTGACCAAAGACACTTTGGATAGGGTGTAGTTCACGATCTGGTGAATGGGCCACCACCTGAGACCCAATCCCCACAACTATACAATATGTCCTATGTAACGAATATGCATGTGTGCCCCAAATCTAAAATTAAAAATGAAGAAGAGATACTTTGGGGCCCATATAATGAGGAAGACAAGAGGGCACAGATTTTGTAATTAAAGCCCCACTTCTGTGTATTAGGGGAGATACTTACCCTGTGCCTCAGTCTCATGACCTGTACAATGAGGAAAATCATCCCTACGAATAAGACTGTTGTATGAGTGGAGTGAGATCACCTAGGTACTGTGCCTCATGTTCAGTGGCGTCTAATTCCTTCCTCCCCACTGGTTTTAGCCTCCAAAGAAGTCGAGGGGCCTCCTGAATCGTAAAGTAACTGAATGACAAACTAAGCCAAACACCTGAAGTAATCCGTGAGAGGACGTGTTTGAACTTTATTCTGAGACAGCCTCTGTGACAGGAAAGACAGGTTTGGAGGAAAGTCATCTGTGGCCTAGTACGCAATGAGAAAGGTTCGTTTTGGCATTCATCAACGTGCTCAAAAGTGTTTCTAAACCTCTTGCAATCAGAAGTGTATTCCTCATTGTCTCTGTACCGGGAGCTGCATGCCTAGCCCTCGTGCTTTCACCGGTTCTGACTTGTGAGTCAAGGCCTTCTTACCTCCCAGGCAATGACCAGCTCGTGCCTTCTTCCGCTTCTTCCACTGACGTTGGTGGGTGCTGTCTTTGGAACTGTGGGTAAATATGGGTCGAGAGTGAGGAAAGCAAAGAGAAGTGTGATTTCCTTACAGTAAGATCACACCGCGACCCGACTTGGGTTGGGTAAAATCCTGAAATAAGTCAAGAGTTTGTTTGAAGTCAGAATGGTCATCTTAAGTATTAAAACAGTATTTGTGGCAGACACTCTGCTTTCAAGTTTATGTGGCAGAGTTGCATATATGTTTTTCATGGCCACTGACTGCATCTCCAAATGCTCTTGCAAGCACTCTATGGTAACAATGTCTAAAGCCTTGTTGAGGCTGGAAAGAAGGGCATCTACCAAAGATTAGGTAAATTTTGTCCTTCAAAGTGCTTGCTTTTCTTCTCTTTACCAACGATGCGGTATGACTCCTTTCTGTTGCAAAGCCCCTGGAAAATCCACAGGTCGAGATTAGCATCACTGTGTTACAAGAACCCCCAGGAAGCTCTGGTTTTTAAATAAATCTTAGCAACAATTCCATGGAGTGAGAACCTCCTTAAATGAACAAACATTTTAAAAAAATCTATCACAGAATGAATCTTTCTGCAAACTGCAAAATTTATAAGTACCCAGTGAAACTTTTTCAAACGAATAACTATTAGAAGAATAAATGTGTCAGAGGAATAAATTTCCCCTTCACTGCACCAAACCACAAAATCTGCAGCTGAAAGGGAACATTTTCGAATGAAGAACTGTTAAATGAAGAAAACTATGAAAAGAAATCATTTTCCAGGCTATGAGCCTGCATTAGCAATTTTACACTTCAGCGTTGCCATTCTATCCCAGGATATAGTTTTTAAATGATATTGATATACTCATAAACAATAAATTCACTCCCATATATTACCTACGTGAATGAAAGGCTATTAATTACTCATAGGTATTCACACAGCATTCTATATACCAGAAAAACTGAAGCGGAATTTATATACTATTAGAAAGGGAGGAAAAAAAAATTCTCCTCGGGCGAGAGAGGTGGGGGAGCAAAAACCTGTGAACATACAATTGGCTCCATCGAAATAAACATCGCTGACTTGCCAGGGTCTACATTTCAGTATCCTTGGGCACTTTTCTCCATGAACGTGATTCTTCTCTGGGCCAGAAACATGCAGCCACTCCCAATGGAGGATTCCACAGCGGTAGCTCGCAACATTTTCTCTTTTGTAGTTACACACATACTAAAGATTATTTGTATTTGGGGTCACCGTCATGGATGCCCTCAGACACGTGGAGTCGGATATCCTTTTGCCTCTCAGTCAAGAAATCACACAGAATGCAACTGGAGATAAATAATGCTATTAGAGTGATAATTGTGAATGCTCCTTCATTTATACGTACAGCAAACAAATCGTTCATTAACACAAGTTTTTATTGGTAATCATAGTTATCACTACCTGTAATAACCTGTGACATATCGGTATGCCTCGACACCCTGTCTGAAACACCACTGTTGCATGGTGTTTGTTCTAAATGTATCTTCTGTTCTGTGGTGTAAGTAAGCCACAGAGGAAGGGAACTGGTATAGTTGCATATGTAAAAAGACAGGATTCAGATTTCCAAATATTGCCTTGGTAATGGATCTCAGAGTTGTGAATATTGGGACCATCAGTGCATAGTCAAATCAATAGTGGAAGCAAGATAATTTGTTGATATCCTGTCGTCATGGTTATGGCTTCTCTTAGTATCATCTGTTTTTGTTTTTTTTTGTTTTTTTTGAGTTGGAATCTCACTCTGTTGCCCAGACTGGAGGGCAGTGGAATGCTCACAGCCACCGCAACCTTGACCTGCTGGGCTCAGGTGGTCCTTCTGCCTCAGTCTTCTAAGTAGCTGGAACTACAGGCACACATCACCATGCCCAGCTAATTTTTTTATTTATTGTAGAGATGAGTTCTCACCAAGTTTCCCAGGCTGCTGGATCTCTAGCAGACATCTCTGGAAGCCCATTTAAAGCTTATGTGTAAGATGGAATATAGGCTACTATTTGAAATAATCTTTGAAGTTTGGTAGTATTGTTTCACAGTCCATTCATGCTTTTATTTTTAGAAAACATTCAGATTTTTCAAAAGCTTTAACTTTCTCAGCAAAAGTTATAAAAAAAAACTGGAGAATATTTTGGAGAAAATGTCCACTTTGAGGAACTAGGAACTAAGATAGAAAAAGGCTTTCTGTGATTTGATTCATTTGTATGTGGCTAATTTCCACATCAAATTATCCATGCATGATCTCAGTTCTGTAAAGTTTCTCTTATGATTTGAAATCAATCTTTGAGGTGTTTTTTTTTTTTGCTGCAAATTTCTTTTCAAGACAAGACACTGACATTCAACTTGATGTAAAGAAATAAAGCCCCCTGTTTCTCAACCTGCCTCCAATGTTAATGTACAATAAAAGACTCAAAAAGGCATTATGATTCATTGTATTTTAATAGTAGATGTGTATAAACAATGGTTATTCACATTTTGAAAAGCTCACTGGATGCAATCGGAACTATTAGTAGAAAACGTAATTCGTCAATAGCTACAACTCAGAGCTTGTGTTTTGTTGTCATGGACACAATGTATGAACTAGGTACCCTAATTCCAATTGGCTTACGTTTCCTAATTACATGCAGATGATCAGTGAAACCCAGGCACAGTCATTTCCTTTTCATGTCGGTGGCACATGGTTATTATCGCTGCAGTCAACGCTTTGGAGTCCACTGATTTTAATTACAACCCTTTATAAGCTAACATATTAATGATATGAAGGGGTTTGACTTAATCTTTCGGAGTCCTTCTGGTGTTAAACATTCTATAATTCTTGTTAGAAGCATAAAATTCATATAATAAATGCTTTCACTGAGTTCAGAGAAAAACATATTTACTTAAAAACCACATATCCTTTCAATATAATTAATAAAAATCTGATTTGAAATAAGCAGCTAGCCCCTCTCCTCTTGTAGTCGCCTGCTGATAAATGCCATGAGCATATTAACTAACAGAATCGTGTTTATATACATGATTAGTAGGTTAAACTCTGATTCTTCTCAATTTCTTTCTGAGCAATGCTCTTCCATGACAGGATAAGGTAATTGATATTTTGCCTGCAAGCTACAAATGCCTGGCTGTTTTAGGTCTAACCTGGCATGTTGAAATACAGTCTATTGTCTCCTTTCATGTTAAACATTGGAAACATTCTTGTAAGCACACAGAGTGAACAAAATACAGTGTACCACCTTAGTTTAAGCGTGCTTAAATATCAAAGAATTCTACGTATGGTAGCTTGAACAAAGCGAGTCACACTAACAACATTCTTTAGTTAGTATGCAATTAAACAAGACATGATGAAATCATTTGCCCATCTTTTCTCCCCCCTGAAAAGTTTCCAATTTCTATTATAGGGTTTACGTGGCTCATTAAATAGTACAGCTTTATTGGAGACCTGGGACAGGCCATGTAACTTAGGAGCTTAACAGTTATGCAGCAACTGGTTTGGAAAGAAAGGTGAAGAAGAATGAACAGGGAAGGGAGGTTGTTTATTATAGTAAAAACGGAAGCCAAGAGGGACATTTAAAAACAACTTTTTTCTACCCAAATTGAAGTGGATGGTACATGAATATTTCAATTGATTGATTATCATTTAGGCTCAGTTTATAGGAAGAGCTAAATTGAAAGTTTTCCCCAAAAAAGTGGTTTTCTCTAAAGAGTTCAAATAATGCTTTTATTCTTATCAATAGGAGAGACAAAGTGGTATGTACAAATGGTAACAATTTCTTTTAAGGGTGAGGATGATCTGGACTTGAATCCCAAGTTTACAACTCGAACTGCTTGGTGATACACACACGCGCACGCACATACATATACACACACATATATAAAATTTATTACATACTATATTTATGTTATATATATATATATATATATATATATATGCACGTGTGTGTGTGTGTATTATTATTATTTTATCATCAGGGTCTTACTGTGTCACCCAGGCTGAAGTGCAGTGACATGATCACAGGTCACTACAGCCTTGACCTCCTGTGCTCAGGTGATCCTTCCTCCTCAGCCTCTTGAGTAGTTGGTACTACAGGGTTGTGCCAGTACACCCAGTTAATTTTTTGATTTTGTATAGAGACAAGGTCTTGCTACGTTGCCCAGGCTGGTCTTGAACTCCTGGGTTCAAGTGATCCTCCTACCTTGGCCTCTCAGTGTGCTGGGGTTATAGGCATGAACCACTATGCCTGGCCTGAAAATATTCTTTAATTTTTCTTTTAGTTGCCTCACAGAAATAATACTAGTACCAACTTTTTAAAGTTATTTTCATGATTATTCATCACAGTACCTGGAACTCTAATTAATACATATTATCCAATATTATTATTTACTTAGATTTGAAAAAGACATTGGTGAAGTTGTCTATGATATGCACTAAAAGTTCTACATGAGTCTATATACATGTAATCTTGATATTTGGATAATATTATTTCAGTAGCATTAGGAATTATGCTTTCAGTTGTGACATAGCTTTTTTTAACTTGAAAATCTAGGCAAAATATCCTTTCTGATGGCAAAAAGTCGGCTAAGATTTTTAGGAAATGTAAAGATTTTCTGATTTATGAACCTTGTTATAAATAGCAACAGACCCAGACACAAGAGGTGAGTGTATACAATAAATGGGTTTATCTTAACTCAGATTCTCCTTACTTTGTATACACCTATTAGGAAGTAAAAGCAAAGAATGGATGAAATAATCTCTGTGTGAAATTTGTTGGCAAAGAGAGAAGGAAATCGGCAGAGAAAGGGGATAGATAGCAACTTGGGAATCATCATTTCTGGAGTGAGGTCTGGGTTGGAATTCCAGCCCTGGTCCTTACTTCCTCCACAACCTCATACAGGTTTAACGTTCTGTGTTCTCATCTGTAAAACGGGGCACAAACTTCTTTAGCGGTGTGCTTTAGCGGGTTGATGTGAAAATTAAAGGGTCTGTGATTTCTGACTGGAGTGTGAGAGACCCTGGGGACTATCCTAGGGCAGTGAGATGGGAAAGTCTCACCTGAGTGTCTCACATTCCCTCCTAGGGTGATGACTTCGCATGGCCCTTTTACCGTTCATGTTTAAGTCTCCTCTGCCGTCCCATCACTTCGCTTCTCGTCCTTCCTTCTTCCCTGAAACGTTTGCAGCAGAGAGAAGCTGTTTGTCAGCCAAGGACGTGCCTGATGATAAGCCTGGTTTGCTTCAGAACAGGCTTAGTTAAGGTAACACTTTCTGCTTACAAACTGCTTCTGAAATGGAAGTCCTATTTCTCGAATACATTTTGTAGAAAAGACTTATCTGGGCCAAAGTCGTTTCACAATTTAAAAAATACTGTCTGGTCTAGGAGCTGTACTATTATTTTATTTTTTTCTAATAATTGAGGTTTGGTCTTGGAGGTTTATTACTTGCCATGACTTTTTCTTCTCTTAATCCTACTGAGGATCATTTATTTTATTTAATATAATTAAATTACTCATTGAGTTGAAGATAGCCATAACATCCATTTAATAGTATTTTCTTTTTTAGATTTTCCCAACTATTTCAGCTGAATGCTTTATATTTCCTATATAATATTTTCTTAGAAACATGGAGTGAGAAGACCTAAAAAACCTAATGGTTTTATACCTTTCCTCTGTACACATCAGCATCTGACAATTGTGGATTTTCTAATGGCCTCAGTAAATAATTCTGTTCAATTTCTATTTGGCCTGGACTTCAATGCCTCATTAAATGCTATTTACAAAACCAACTCAAATACTCCTAGAGAAAATGAATCTAGCCCGCCTTACATTATAATAATATTCCATTGTGTCTCTTCCATAACTTTTGAACTCAAAGAAATTTCCTAAGTAACTATCATGGACAAGAACCACGAAGATAGAAATGTGAACAAAGCAACATACTTTCAGGAGTCAGAAGACAATGTACAACTTAAGACACTGTGATAGGAAGTTAAATGAATCTTTTCTGAACTTGGCATGAGTCACGTGTAATCTCAGAGAGTAAAGAGAGGATGCCTGGAGAAAACCATAGACTTGCTATGAAATAGGGAAACCAATTGTGTGTCTTTTCCCAAGACCCGTCTCCAGCTCATGCACTCGTATGCATTCCTGCACAAGGAAGTCTGTTTGGGAAGAAGGCTGTCAGCTTAGAAGATAGACGTGCTGTGACATCTTCCCTCCAACCCCAACTGTCAATAGAGAAGTGGGGTGTCATTTCCCCATCAAACCAAATGAGGAGAGGAGCGAGACAACCACTGCACAGCGCAGACGCTTACCTCTCATGCCCTGGATGGGTGCCGTTGTGCTTCAGAGTTTTGTAGGTGTCCCAGTTCTACCCTGTGCTACCAGAACAGAGACCAAAGTAGGTCTTGAGAATATCCTGTATTTCTAGAGTTCAGAAGGTCAAGGACATGAAATGGTTACTATGGGTCAAGTGGACACCATGAAAGATGGATTTGAACAGGTTTGTTGGAATCACACCTAATTAGGCTGCCTACTAAGATGACATCAAAGATGTCTTCAAAGAACCCAAGGCATCTGCAAGAGAAAGAAGCAGCATGTGAACAAATGCCATCACGTGGAATAGCAGTCCCCAACCTTTTTGGCATCAGGGACTGGTTTTGTGGAGGAAAGGGGATGAGGGGGAATATCAACAGGCATCAGATTCTCATAAGGAACGTGTAACAAAGATCCCTTGCATGAGCAGTTCACAGTAGGGTTTGTGCTCCTATGAGAGTCTAATTCTGCTACTGATCTGGCAGAATGCAGCACTTCACTCCCTGGCCACACACCTCCTGCTGGGCGGCCTGGTTCCTAATGGGCCACAGACTAGTACTGGCCCATGGCCTGGGGATTGGGGACCTCGGATATGGAACATAAAACACCTATTTGAGAACTACAAATTGTACCCCCTAAGTGAGCGTTTCCCCTCTTCTTGTCTGACCTAGAAAGTGCCAAAATAGCAGATGGTGAAGGTGGGAGAGAGGATAGAGAGAAGAAGGAAAAGACAGTTCACAACTCTTGAGTCAGGCACGTGCTGGGATGAAAGGGGAGAACATGGACTTGGAAGTGAGATGCAAATTTCTAGTTAACTTAAACTGGAATTTTTTTTTTTTGAGTTGGAGTCTCACTGTCGCCCAGACTGGAGTGCAGCGGCCGCTCCCGGCCACCGCAGCCTTGACCCGCTGGGCTCCCGCGATCCTTCCGCCTCCGCCTTCCAAGGAGCCGGAACCACAGGTGCGCGCTACCACGTCCAGCTAATTTTTTTGGTTTGTTGTAGAGATGAGGTCTCGCCAAGTTGCCCGGGCGGGGCTCGAACCCGCAGGCTCAGGCAATCCACTCACCTCGGCCTCCCAAAGCACGGGATTACAGGCTGAGCCACGGAGCCCGGCGGAATTTTTTTAATATCTGAAAGTGGGACTGCCCTGGTGTCTGAAAGTACTTGGGAAGTAGTTGAGGTTGAGGCTGGAGGTCACATGGAACATGTCAGAGAGCAATGACGTGAGAGTAAAACTGTTTTATGTTTCCACTCTGTGATAGTTAGTCGGGTGCAGTGGCTCGTGCCTGTAGTTCCAACTACTTTGAAGGCTGAGTGAGAGGATCGCCTGAGCCCAGCAGCTTGAGCCTGCGGTGGCCATGAGCATGCCACTGCACTCCAGCCTGGGCGACAGAGTGAGACTCCAACTCAGAACATAAAAATATAAAAACCTCTACAGTAGAAATTTGATCTGTTTCATAAACCAGTTCCATACAATAACATAGTGCAGAAATTGCTAAGACTAAGGGAGATTTTTATCCTGCTGTCTACTTGACATATTGATCGGTGGAGCATTGATCTCTTAAATGTGAAAATTTTTTTCTCTTGTATGGCTAGAAATATGTGTGGCGTTTTCCATTTGAGTCAAAAGATAACGGAAGGGAAGACTACAATGTATAAAGCGACTGGAAAGCTACTTGAATGTGGGGAAGGACTTTTCAGCATGGTCTTTCATTCAACACTTTTTTTTTCTACTCCTTTTGCTCTCTCTATGCTACAAGAACCAAAGAAAACAGCTACATGTCTGGACAACATCAAATTCCCCTTCAGAGTCAGGAGTAGCTAGACAAGAAGAGTGAAAAAGCATCATGGAAAGGCTAGACACAAGGTTGGGAGGGAAATCTAGAGGAGAGGTATGCTCTGTAGTGTGTGTCATGCTCTAGAAAATTCTGTGACCTCTCCATTGTTCAGGTGGGCTAGGTGCCCAGGTGTGATGGCACAGTCAACCGCAGAGACTTCTCACTGTGAAGACATCTTGAATAGCCAACTGCAGAGCTGTGAGTCAAGAAACTAGGCTCTGACTACTTCAACAAACATATGTTCAACCTGAAAATGTTTCCTCAATATTGAAAGATCTGCTTCTCAGTGATTGCTATGTTGTACATTTCCATTTACTAAAGTAATGACTCATTTAAATTAATGATGGAAGTGATAATAATAATAATAAAATGGCCACCAACACTGAACATTTATCATGTGCCAGATGCTATGCTAAACTCTTTACATGAACGATCTTATCTACAATGGTTTCCAAAAAAGCAGGTTGTGGTATTATCCCCTTTGTATAAGTGAGAAAATAGAACCTTAAATTACGTATATATCCTCCTATGCCCATACTGCTATTAAGTGGAGAGGTAGGCCACTAATCCAGATCAAACTCTGAATTATAGGTAAAACTTTGTTCCTGTAAAAAATACATATATGCATGTATACATATGTATATCTATGCGTGTATATGTGTGTGTGCATATATATAAATATGCACAATTCATTAACGTTTGAAATACAGAAACTGCAGATACTGAGACTGATACCAACGGCTTTGGAGAAAATAGAAATGCCATGTTATAGAGAATACCCAAACTTTCTGAATGGCAGGTTACATAGTTAATGCTGTCATCTCTCTTTTTCATTTATCTTTCAATGCTGTTAAAAATAGTAACATATAGAATATTAAAATTCAATTAAATAAGAAAGTTGTTGTTGCTGTGTGCACTTTACATGTTTTTCCATTTCTGCTGTAGTGTATATTTTAAATTCGTTTCCCAAAATGTGACTTTTTCTTTTGGGTGTCATCTTTTTAAATAATAAAGCATTTACATTACTTCATCCCAAATATCTATATTTTAGCTTGGTAACAGCAACATAATTCAAATATTAGATACAAGGTTATCTCTATCATCTATCTATCTATCATCATCTATCTAATCTTGAAATAAAACTTATAGGAAAGTTGCACCATAAATAAATAAATATAAGTGTACATAAAAGTAAATATATTTGTATTTGTATTAGCATTTTGACATCCTAAGAAGTTGGACTAAACCAATTTATCTTATCTTTAGTGACTACCAAGGGTGTTTTCATGACTGGAAATTTCAAAAATACACTCTAGAGGAAAATTGCAAGAAGAAATTCTGGTTTTTTATGCATGGGCAAAGAGAAATTCCAAGACAGAAACGCTTTATTGAAGCTGCTTTGAAATTCAGGAGATTCTATTAAACAAGAGAATTGTAAGGATGCATACAAGTTTCAACTCAACATCCCCCATGTGAGACCTTTCCTCTCCCAAGCAGCTCTGTCAATTTTCAAAGTTTAGGTGGCTCCTCAGAATAGGATCTTCTTTTAAAAGACAGCAAATGTACCTAATAGAAGCAGAGTGCGTCGTTTGAGAGGATGTCTCAAGATGTTAGTGTACCCTTTAATCTGTGCTGCCTGAGAAAACAAACACAGACTCAACGCTTGGTTCAACACCATTGGCTGCTCTGGCCCTACATGGCACCGAAGCACAAGAAACGTTGAACTAGGCAACACAGGCCTTTCTGAACTCACTTTCGAGGAAAGCACTTCGTGCATTTCTCATGCCATTTCCCTTCCCTCCCACAAGATTTTAATGGACTAAAGTATGTCATGTGTATAGGACTCATGATAAAATAGAGAGACAGGCGATACATGATTAAGGGAGCTGCTGAAGTAGATGGGGTCTTTTAAAATGCATCATCCGAATACAATTTAGCTTGAAATGTAAAAGTGTTTTTGCTAAAATGCTTTTTAATAGCATGAGGAGATTTACGCCATAAAAAGTTTGAGAGGATTATTCATCCCAAATGGATTATTTATTTTTGAAATGAATATTTATAGAGAGCTTCTGAATTAGGCAGTAATCTTTGCCTTTGTTTAAACACAATTAACAATATGCAAAGTGAGGCAGTGCTCTTCAGAAAATATGGGAGCGTAAGTACCACTGCCGGCAGTCGTTTCGATGTTGCACAGTGAGTGCATAAAATGAAGAACGGCTAACCTGTTATGCTCTTAATTAATGAACACCTGTACACAATGAAAGCATGGCTGATTTTATGGTTGCGTGAAAATCCAGCCAGGCAATTAATGTTCAATTTAGAATTCACACTATTGAAAAGGTATCAGAAAAAGCAGCTCATAATAGGCAAATTACCAAAGTAGAAAAGTTGGATTTTCTGTGGTTGAGTCTTTCTCAACATTTTAGGCTATTTTATCTTTTATTTTCTTGGTTGCTTAATTTTTACATGGGAAAACTCTGACGATCTGTTGTATGGTTATTTGCATTTAATGCAATTAATTGACAAGTTTCAAATCTTTCTTTCTCCCCCCCCAAAGGACCAGATATAATGTGCATTAGAGAAAGAGTCAACTGTTTTTGATAGTTTATTTTCATGATTATAAGCTTTGTTTAATTTGTTAGAAGTCAAAAGTCACATTTTTGGTCCAATTCTATAATACGAAATGGAGACAGTTAATTCTTAGTCTTGTACATACATGTGTCTCTGACTTAGGTACTGGTGTGAGTAGGGGCATATAAAGAAAAGACAAAGAATGTTCCCTTTAAAAATATTATACATCGGGCACCAGTGTCAAACACTGTCCTGGGTCCCACTAAAGAACAGTGAGCAAATAAGAACACTCTTCATTGTCAGCATCCTTTTGTCTGAGACTCATATATTATCATTGAGCATAAAAAATTGCCATTTTTCCCTCCCTGTATCTGATTCCTACTCTTCCTCACATTTCTCCATTGTTTTCACATTGTTCTCATCAACACTACTGATGTCTGTGTGTTCCCTTAACTAAATGTCTTACCAGATACATTCTTAATATATAATTTTATATGGACATAAAAATAGATGTCAATAAGACGTTGTCCAAAGTAATAAAAAACTACTAAAATTTTTTCTTTTTTCTTTATTTCTTTATTCTTCTGCTCTTTCTGGGTGATAGGAAGGATATCTTAAAATATGTTTTTAAGTAAAGCTGTTAATTCTTCTTATGTGGTCATTAGAAACATTTACTCACAGATACTAATTCTAATAGACTTATTCTGAGATGCTTATCCTGTGGAAGAATGCTGTGCTTTCTAAGTAAAGAAGCAGATGAGTATTTATTTTACACATAAACTTCAAGAAGGTAGTAGGTCAAGGAAGGGCTATGTTTGCTTTTGCAAAGTGCAATTTATGAAGATTAGGTGGTGAAAGGCAACATAAAAGAGTCCCAGGGAAGTACACTGTAATTAAAGAAAAGTGTTATCACTGGGGCAAAAGGTGAGCTGGTCTATTCTGAATTGCGTGGATATGCTATATTCAGCGAGCATATTATTCAAATAATACGTTAACCACTTCAATTTCAACTTGAAGATAGATGCAAGTGTTGGGAGAGAATTGAAGAATCAAGATGGCTGTATTTGTGAAAACAAGGAAAAAAGGTTCTGAAAACCAATAAAATAATTATTTCAAAGGAAGTGATGTACTGATTTCTAGGTAAGTGAATCAGGGCAAATTCTACTAAGGCAAGCAATGGAGACATCTGGGTTAACTCAAGTTGCTTTCAAAGGGATTAGAAGCATGCCAAATCCGGTTGGACTCTCCAGATTTTTACCTGCTTCATTTGTGCGGATCATGCGAGATGGGGTGCTCGGATCTCCAGTTCCAATGGGATTGGTGGCCACCACTCGAAACTCATATTCTACCCATGGATTCAGGTCCACAGCCATGGCTGACTCCATGTCTCCCGTTATGACTTCTGGGACTGTAGAGAGAAAGGAAGGTTCTTGTCATTAGGAGAACTGGGAGTGTGATACAAATGGAAATCAAGATATCACTGCTCCTGAAATCAGCAGGCTGACGCATACTTCATGATGCACAGTCATGGTGTCACCTCCAGTGTCACTAGTAAAATGAAAATCAATCTTCGGGGAGTAGGGACTTGCATATGCCCAAGTTTGTTGGAGTTAATTAGAATTCTTTTATCTTATCTTTACACATAACTTGCCATTATCTACGCTAAAAATCATTTCATCAACCCCTCAACCCAAGATAAGACACCAAGTTTATACCCAGAATTTTCTCCAATTTCTAGGAAATTTCTCAAGTAGTTTGCCTCTTCCAGTTCTGGCAAAACGATTAATTCACTTGATAGCTCCAAACAGCAAATTAAGAATATATCCCTCTCATTTAAAGGCACGGCTTAACTGTATATCTGACAAAGGCCTAACATCTAGGATCTACAAGGAACTCAAATGTGCTGAAAAAAAAAAATAACCCCATTAAAAAGTGGGCAAAATATATGAATAGATACTTCTCAAAAGAAGATATACAGCCAACAGACATGAAAAGTGCTCAGCCTCACTCATCATCGGAGAAATGCAAATCAAAACCACATGGAGATACCACCTAATCCCAATAAGAACGGCCATTATTAATAAAACAAACAACAACAGATGCTGGCGAGGATGTGGAGAAAAAGGAACACTTCCATATGACCCAGCAATTCCCCTATTGGGAATACACCTGGAGGAACTCAAATCATTCTGCAAAAAAGATACCTGCACACGTATGTTTGTTGCAACTCAATTCACAACGGCAAAAACATGGAACCAACCATGGTGCCCATCGAAGCTGGACTGGATGAAAAAAATGTGGTACATATACACAATGGAATATTATGCAGCCATAAAGAAGGACAAACATATGGACTTCGCAGCAAATTGGATTTAGAGTCGATCATACTCAGTGACCTATCACAGAAACAAAGAACAGAATACCATATGTTCTCACTCATAAGCGGACCTTGAACAATTATCGTGATACTGTAAGAAAGGGATTGGCAGTAGTGGGAAATGGCCGGGGTGGCGGGGGTGGGATTCGCAGTTGAGGGAAACTACCAGAGAAGAGAGAGGCACACCTCGTCAACAAGGGTACCTGCATAATGAACATTTGTATACCTAACCCTGAATTGTACCCCGCGTCTTTAAAATAAAATAAAATAAAATAAAATAAAATAAAATAAAATAAAAACAAGGCTTGTGGTCTCTACGTGGAGGCTCTGAACCCTCCTTAGAGTGACATTTGTATACATTTAAATTTTTGCTAAAGCATAAAATTGTTTGTCAATTCAATCATTGTGTAGTGAAGGAACGATTTCTCAACATTTGTTACAGGTGTGTAAAGTCAGAATGTGGAGAATCTCCCTTAGGACATACAAAGGTCCTCTGGATCTGTACCAGTCCTGCACTTCTGTGTGAGCTCTTGATTTCATGACTCCACTACTATGGCAAGGTGGCATTCAATCATTGTGGATTTTTCCATAAAAATCTCTTCTGAAAGGTATCAAAGGAATGTCACCAAGTGAGCAACTCTGGGAAAGGTAAACGAGCATAGGCAGTGTGGGCTGCCTGGCAAATGCCACAGCACTGCAGAGCTGATTTTTTTTTTAAAGCGGTGACTTGAGATGTCGAACAAACTCCGTGCCCCATGCTGCACTGACAGCTGAGCAGTATCTCTGGAGTCTAAGTGGGACGGGGAGCACTGTTCAGTCCTTAGCTTGGGGTGTGCTGAGTTCCCCTTGACAAACCCGAAGGTGGGAAGAAGGGATGCCTAGACACCCAGCCCCCTTTGACCCCCAGCCTCACTGTATCACCACTACCTGCCTTGGATCCCAGGACTAACCTCACTGTTCGATTTGCTTCTATTCATGTCAGTCATCTCAAGCGACCCCAGACCTCTGGGCCATCCTTACCCATTTGATTCTAACCTTCAAGAGTTCTGCATATTTCTTCTTCTGCCCAGCTGATATCCCTCCTTAACTTTTGAAGTTCTTCTGCTGTGACCCTTGGAATTCGTGACTCATCCTTCAAAGATCCCTATATACACACTCTTCTCTCTGAACATTCCTCCAACTTTTTCTCTAGTAGAAACCGAGGGAATGCTACCCTTCTTAAGGGGTAGGCTTCTTAAGATATTGTGGGAAAGAAGACTACTCTCTTGCCTCTCCGCATGTGTCTTTATGGATGTTTCCCATCAACATACAAGTACACAGGTGTTTTTTCCCAGCAAAACAGAAACTAAGCTCTCTTAACACTTCATCTCCTCCTAGCCTTCACCCGGTTTCTCTGTTTCTTTAATAGCAAAACTTCTTGAGAGCCATGTGTGCTATTACTTAGTCTTGATTATTTTCTTCCCAATCTCCCTTAGACCAACTCCAGTCAGGCTGTTACCTCCAGTTTTCCACCATACTGGGTCCAGTTAAGATTACCAATGGTCTCTGTTACCGAAACCTTATAGTCAGGTCTCTGTTGCTCATCTTATTTGACCTATCATCATTCTTTGACACAGGCGATCATCCTCTGAAAGACATTCAAAACCGAATGACTATTTCTCTTCCACCTGACCACTGCTGGTTTCTTTTCAGCTTCCAGATGCAACTCAGGTCTACAGACCCCTTTGAATTTTTTTACTCTGTGGTGATCTTATCCAATCTCATGGTTTTAAATATGCTCTCTATGCTGAACACCTCAGTATTTTTAGCCATGAACCTCTTCCCCAGAATCCAGACTCGTGTATTCAATGGCTCACTAGACATTAATATTTGAATAGGCTTCTGTAGTATTCTTATTTAGGGGATGCAAATCGCTTTCTTACAGCAACCCAAATCTTGAAGCTGCCTTGGACTCCTCTCTGGCTTCTCTGTCCCTCTCCAATCCATCAGCAAATTTTCTATGCACTTATGACTTCCAGGCATCTATGACTTTCAAATATGTTGATTTCTCTACCCCTCTGCAACAAACTTCTTGTTTTTTTCAATTTGTATTTTAAAGGTATAGGGTACAATTCAGGGTTAGGTATGCAAATGGTGAGTCGTCTCTATTAATTTTTCTCCCATTCTCTCTCGAACCTAATCTTGTCAGATTCCACTAAAACTGCTATTGTCAAGGTTATCAATGATCCCTGTGCTGCTAAAATTAATGATCAATTCTGAGTCCGAATTTTGATGTGTCAGCAGCATCTGACACAGTTGAGTCTCTATTTTTTGATGGACTTTACTCTTTTGTCTTTCAGGACATCCCATTATTTTGGTCCCCCTTTTACGTCAATGACTGTTTTCTTTCTGTCTCCTTTTGCTGTTTCCTCTTCCCCACAACTTCTTACTATTGGAATGCCCCAGGGTTCGGTTTGTATGCTCTTCTTTATGTTTTACTTTCTTGGAGTTGACATGCAATCTCATGCTTTAAAACACCATTGGTATGCCAACAATTTTCTAATTTATAACTGTATCCCAAACCTCTTTGTTAAACTCCAAACTCATATATCCAAATGCCTACTTGAAATCCCTATTTGGATGTCTAATAGATGTGTATCAAACTTAGTGTGTCCCAAAACGAACTCTTCATCTTCTTTCCACCCCGATCTGTTCCAATCATGAAGTTTTCTGCAAGGCAGATGATTGTAACTCTATCTTTGAGTTGGTTAGGTCAAAAATCTTGTAGTCTTCCTGGAATTATTTTTCCCTCAAACTTTTTATCCAGCTTGTCAGGAAATCCTGTGGGTACTACCTTCCCAATATTTTCAAATTTGGAGCATTTTTATGACCTCTACTTCTGTCAATTTGAATTGTCACCATCTCTCAATGATAATAGGTTCCCAATCTGTTAAGGCTGGTTTCGTTCACTTACTCCTCTACGAGCCTAATTTCAGTATAGCTTGAATGACAGTATTCGAAGATAAGACTTGGAACAGCAAGTATCCAATGGCTCTCCATTTCTCTCAGGCTAAAATCTCAGGTCCTAAATGAACTGGTCCTGCCAACATCTCTCCAAACTCATCTCCTACCTTTCTCCCTCAAACTCATTCTGCTCCCACCTCGCTGGTCTTCTGATGCTCCTGCGTCAGAATGCTTCTCATACTCTTGCACTGGTTGCTCCTCCTACCTGGGCTGCTTCTCCCCAGATATGGGCATAGCAAAATCCATACCGCCTTCAAAATTCATTCAAATGTAACTTCTCAATAAGGCATACCCAACGATGTTATTTCAAATTGCAATCTGGCTGCTATGGACTGAATTGTGTCTTCCTGAAATTCACATGTTGAAGTCCTAGACCCTAATGTGACTGTGTTTGGAGATAGGGCTTCTAAGGAAATAATTACAGTTAAAGACACAAGTGAGGCTCTGATCTTAGTGTCCTTTTAAGAAGAAACACTAGAGTGTACTCTGTGTTTGTGTATATGTGTGTGTGTGTGTATGTGTGTGTGTGTGTGTGTGTGTGTGTGTGTATGTGTGCCAGTCATGTGAGACAATGAAAAGGTAGATATCTGCTAGCCAAGAAGACAGCCTTCACTAGGAAGTGAATTGGCCATCACTTTGATCTTGGAATTCCCAACCTCCAACCTCTACAACTATGCTAAAATAAATTTCTGTTGTTTAATACCCAATCTATGGTATTTGTTATGGCAGCCCAAGTTGACGAGTACACTGCCCTTTTCATAGTACTTCTGATTTCTCTTATTCCACATCAATCACAGTCAATCATGTAGAGTAAGACACCTCACTTTCCTTACTGTTTCCATAGTACTCATCAATTTCTAAGATGCTGTATAGTTTACTTGCTTATTTTTTCTCTGTTTATTGCTTGTCTTCACCCATGCCAAAACAAATCTTCACAAGGGCAGGGATTTTTTTTTGTTGTTGTTGCTGTTATTGTTCACTGATATATCCCAAGTGCCTAGAACACTACCTGCAAGGTGCTCAGAACATTTTTATTAAATGAATTAGAGTTCAAATTGCTTGGTGTGATCAAAATTGGCAATGATAATTTCTGTTTTAATTTTGATGCAATTATTATAAGCAAGAAAAGAAAATACATACAAAAATATTCTTCTTTCCAAGGCTACATGTATTTATATCCTCTTGGTCATGGCTGTAGTTGTAAAGACTCTGCCAACCCTATATCCTCTCCACCACATGTAATTTTAGCCTATCTTTAACATGAAACAAAAAGTAATTCTAAATGTATTGTTACTTGCACAAGAGTTGAAGTTATTAAGATTTTTGACCAAATAACATGCAATATGAAATAAATTAGAAAAAACATTTAAAAAATAAAATCAGTATTTTGATTTAAAATGCGATAGTGTGTAGATAAAGGATAATGACAGAGTCATACCAAAGTAAGTATATTTCAGTCTTGCAGCATCTTTTTATAAAGATATTCTTTCTGGAACTATGGGGGCAACTTGGTTTCAAAGAAAATATTGTGCTTCAGAGAGATCACGACAGTGGCTAGATAGTGGAAGACTTTATGTGGATTCAGTAAAGAATCTTATTGAAATGCCTTTCCTAGTAAAATAATCATATCCAATAATTTAATGAATAAAATACTAAATAAACTTAACTCATGAAAAAATTTAGTCAACCAATCAATTTGAAGGAAATATATCCACTGATAGAAGGATGCTTAAGAAACATATCTGAGTTAAGTAATCAAAGACCAACCAATTCTATGATTGTGTTTTGATAGTCTGAAGCAGACCCAGTCACAAACGAGGGCAGATAATACTGCTCAGTAGTATGAAGAAGAAAGTCAAGTTTTCAAGTCAAAAGCAATTTGTTCCAAGAGAAAAGAAATCTGCAAGTGAAATTATCTATTTGTGATGGCTGTTTTCACACTTTTTTCAAAATGAATACATGATTCCCATTTCCACTTCCATTAGCTGGGGGCAGTGTTCATAAGTTAATTTCAGGATGTGCTCAGCTAGAAGGTTCATGTGCAACGTATTACTTCATCTGCCAAAAATGAAGAACTCACTCTTCTTTATAGTTGCTTTGGTATGTACAGGGATTTTAAGTGCTTCACAAACACTGGATTATGCATTGCATTGCCATGTATCAGTCTCACCACGAATAAGACGGCAGTTCTGGGGTGGAGGTTATCAGAATTCTCGAATAAATCTGCTCAAGTGTTTGTTGGGTTTCATGGTTGCTGCACTCAAATATGTCACCGGTTCCTATGTTTTACTTCTAAACAGGTAAATGAATTTTAAAGTGAAAGCACCAATTCCTTCTCAGTATGGACAAGTGCTTCTGAGGATTAGTCCATTCGGTAGACTTACTTGTGTCTTTCCTGAATTAACTACCATACCCAGGAATGAGGCGAACACTCACAATTACATATGTTGCAAAACAAATACGTAAGTATGCATGATAAGTATGTACATATGCCACAATGACTATTAAATGGAGGTCTAACTTAATGCAGGAGCCTAAATATCAAGAAAAATCTGAATTATATTCCACATGTAGATTAATATATCTTCTCTTTCCACAATGATAAAGTTGTACACAAAAGAAGTTTCTGCTCAAATTTCATTTGTCTAAACAACAAAACGAACCACTCCACTCCCATAATATTCTGTTGGGTTTTATGGTTCCTGCACTCAAATTTATGTGACTGATTTCTATATTTTACTTCTAAACAGGTGAATCAATTTTAAAGTAAAGGGAAAGCACTAATCCCTACTCTGCATGGACAACTGCTTTGCCGAGGATTCCATTCTGTAGACTTATTGTAAACTTTTGAAATACCAATGTGTTCAATAAGTATTTAATAACTACCAAGTGATTGTGACTGTACTTGTCCCCGATGGATAGCCACATTTGAAGAGACAGAAGTTAAGTTGTAGCATGAAAAGAAAACCATTAGAGATGGAAGTGGCCTTTAACATAATATAACAGTCATGCAAACATCATAGAAGCAGGCATTAAATGTTGCACTGCTTTAAGTGATGTAATTTGATGTTGGATTTTCTTTTTATAAATGAAACAGGTATGCGTGGCGCAAGAAACTGGGCTCATGAGATTGTTTAATGTCCTGATTATCTTGGTGGTTACTTGAATCTACATAATAACATTTCACAGCAGTTCATAGAACTATATACGAAAACACTGCCTATTGAAACTGGCGAAATTCTAATAAGGCATGGAAGTTTAGTTGATAGCATTGCACCGCCATCAGTCTCCTGATTCAGTAATTGTGCTGTGGTTATGAAACATGTTGTCACTGGGGGTGGGTCCCCAGGAACCCTTTGTACTATTTTCGCAACCTCTATGTGAGTCTCAAGCTATGTCAACAAACAAACAAACAAACACACGAATATGACGTGGGAATTGAGAAGAAAGAAAAGCAAAGGTACCTTGTTCTTGAGTCTATAAAGTAGCAAAAGGTCGTTTGTATTGTTATGAAAAACAAAGAGATTTCAGAAGCCCAAAAACCTCCCAGGGAGACCGTAAGTACCTATAGCTCACGAGACAGAAAGCTGTCTGGCTGGGTCTGGGGATGCCTTGAAACCTCTTACCTGTCTTTACTGTTTGCCAGCCCAGGGAGAATGGGCTGCGAGCCTGCAGGTTGTAGGCAGAGATGGGGCTGTGATTGTCGGCTGCTGGACTCCAGGAGAGCGTGGCTGTGTTTTCTGTGATTTCCTCAACAATGACGATCCCAGGTGGGCCTGGGGGACCTAGAGGTCAAAGGCAAGGGACAGAGTTAAGCTTGGACCATTGCGAGGAGCCACGAAAAGCTGCATTTCCAATATGGATCCCATCAAGCTGTGTGATCACTGTCATGGAATATGTATTTAATAATGAAAATTGACAGCAAAAGTCATGGGATGGAAGTTGGAGTCCAGGATTTCTGGGGAAACTTAATTATAGATGTGATTTTTTTTCCCTGACACTTTGTGCCTGGAGGCAATTACCAATTAACATTATACTTTATAGAAAAAAAAATAATTAGAAGCAAACACCAGGATGTGAATGTCAATAGCAACTGCAGCTGTTGAAATCAATCACAGCTTACAGAGGGAGTTCCGGAAAGTAATAGGCTATGCTATCCGGAACAATCACGACCCTATCCTTACTCAAGAGCTAAAGGTGGATGGAGTTTAGTGCTCATGTTTGGAGAACCCACACTGTCAAACACTGTGATATGTGCTACCAAGTGGCTGAGATTCTAACGAGGGAGATAGAAGTTTCTAAAAAATGATAGTATAGACAAGTAAGGACATATACCGGGCAGGAGGTATATGTCAAAGCTCTGTGGGGGGTTCGAAGGAGACTATGGTCTATGATTAGAGCAACTTGGATGGATTTAGAGTCTCTAATACTCGGTGACCCATCATAGAAACAAAGAACTGAGTACTACTGAGTGAGTGTTCTCACTTGTAAGGGTACCCTGAACAATTATCATAATACTACAAGAAACGGATTGGCAGTAGTGCGACACTACTGGGGGTGGGGGTGGGGGTGGGTGTGCACTTCATCCATAAGGGTACCTGATCTCAAACCAGGTGAAGTGGGGACCAAAGGGAAGCCCAAACTTTACCTGTACAATGACCATTTGCATACTTAACCCTGAACTGTGCCTACTTTAAAATAAAAATTAAAAAAAAAAATTTAAGTGATTAGATTCCTTTTTGGGTTTCTTTTTTTGTTTGTTTGCTTTGGTAGGAGTGGGGAAGTAGCAAATCAGAGAAGGTTAATTCCCTTTTGATCATGAAAAAATGACATATAATAGCAATGGCTAATCTCTGTGCATATGGACTTCGTCTTTAAGAACCAATCATGATCTGACTTGAGAAAAAATGTGGCCGTTGTATTTTTGTTCCTATGACAGTGATTTCTAGTGACATTTAACAAAATGCATAATTATTGACGTTTTAGTGGTTACAAAGCAAAGCCAGTTCTCTCACTGACATTCTTCCATTCCATAATATGGACAAGGTAAGTTGCTAGAATGCTTTTATTTTGAATAAAATGAGTTAAATATTTTAAGTATTTTGGGGACTGATCCTTATGTAACAAGTTGCTCTCTGGATTTGGTGATGAGGAGACCTGAACAGAAAGAGCTGAACTAGACCGTGAGGAGTTAGGGGACGAGTGGGTGCTGAAGAGAGGAGGTGTTCGTGAGACCTGTGAGCAGAGAATGCCAACAATAAAGGTACAGTGAGATGGAAAAGGGGTTGAAAGCCTCTCTAGGTCAGATGACATTTTTAGGAAATGAGGGATGAACATTTTTATCCAGGCTGGGAAGAACCGGCAGCAGATGGCAGAAACCAAAGATTTAGAAGACCGGGACTATTCCATCAGGAAGGTGGCAGAACGTTGGGATTGTGGCCAAAGGCATAGAGGACAGCCTGAGAAGAAGTGGCATTTTTTCCTCTAAGAGAAATGAAGGAAGAAACAGTGAAACAACAACAAACACAAGGAAAGCTTTTGAGACAGCAAGGGGAGAGGTCACGAGAGCTCACTTGGGAAGTGCTTGTTGCTTTCACGAAAGAAGAATATAAGACCCTGGTTATGAAAGTGCAAGGATGCAAAGAGAGGAACTACAAAGGTGCTGGAGTTCAAAGCAGAGGAAATACAAAGCACTGGTGTTCAAGTTCCATTAGATGGCCTTATTTGGAAGTGAAACCGATGGACTTGGTAAGAATGGGAAAGCCAGGACCAGGACCGGGACATCCGTGTGGAGGGCTCATTCATGTGTGTAAGTTTGTAAGCTTGTGATTGTTTAACATCACAGACGACGATGACATGAGTGGCTGTGGAGTCTAGGTCGAGTCATGTCAAAGGAAGCCAGAGTCGTGCTGACAGACATAAAGACAGAAGTCAAGGAGACAGGGTTGTTATGGAGGGAAAATAAAAGAGCAGGAATTGTGTTGTGAGGGAAAACGGGCAGAGTCTGTGATTTTAGAGATAGGGTAATTTTAGTGAGAAATTGGTTTCTGTCTATTTAGAGCAAAGTGGAGAACGTCATTAAAGGATGGACAAGGTCCTATCCTTGACCTATGACCTTATGGAAGAATATGTGTATTACATCACCAATGTCAATACTGAAGCCATTAAAATAGTGACTGAAAACGTGGTGAGGAAAATAAACGACATCGAGGTACTGAAGAAGGTGCCACTAACACGTCTGGTGCCTGGGTGGGGATGCCTGGGAAAACGGGGGACAAGCTGGACCTTTCTTTCCAGGGACCTCTCCCAAATGGCTAGCTGAAACTT